>CAUYLG010012918.1:0-80180 GCA_963573385.1 Cacajao melanocephalus | reverse complement strand
ACAGTGGGGGGTGGGGAGTTGGGGAGAGATAGCATGGGAAGAAAAGCCAGATATAGGTGAAGGGGAGGAAGGCAGCAAATCACACTGCCATGTATGTACCTATGCAACAATCTTGCATGTTCTTCACATGTACCCCAAAACCTAAAATGCAATTAAAAAAAAAAGATGGAATCTCATTATGTTCAGAACCTCCTGGGCGCAAGCGATTCTCCCACCTCCCAAGGTGCTGGGAGCACGGGTGTGAGCCCCTGAGCCTGGCCGCGTTTTGGATTCTGATGAGGTCCTTTATCTGTTTTTGTTGTTGTTGCCTGAGCTTTTGGTGTCACTGACAAATCCAATGTCTTGAGGTGCTTCCTCATGTTTTCTTCTAAGTTTTGTAGATTCAGGTCTTATTTTTAGGTTTTTGATCCATTTTGAGCTCAATTTTGTATATGGCGTAAGGTAAGTGTCCAAGTTCATTCTTTTCTCAGAAACATTTTAGTGAGGATTTTGTTAGTCATCTGCCAACTGGCTCCTTCCTGGGGCAACTAAAATAGAAAGGTCTCCCACAGATGGACCTTAGACCTGGCTTTCCCAAGTCCCTTAAACCCTGACCCGGAGTCCTGTGTCCACAGCCCCCCTGCCTGCCCGTCCACCACCCGCCTGTGCACAGCCCCCCCATCCACGGGCCGCCCATCCACAGCCCCCGCTGTCCACAACCACCTCCATCCACAGTCCGTCCATCCACAGGCCCCTGTCCACAGCCCGTCCCTGCTCAGGCCGCCTCATTGCAGCTGGGCTTCATGAAACACACATGAGCCCACGCCCTGCTGTGTTCTGGGAGGTGCTGCATACCGTGCCCATCTTTCCTCTGGCCCTGCCTCCTGTGTGGCCCCTTTCCAGCTCAGATGCTGGGCAGTGTCTCACTCAGTGAGGGAGTGTGGAGCAGGAAGGGGGGCACAGGCCCCACAGGCAGCCAGCCCAACACCCCTGGCCTCTCTGCCCTCTGATGCCCCAAAGCCCCGCTAACCTCACCACACCCCAACACCCCTGTCCCTCTAACCTCATCCTTCAGCACCCCCAGCCCACTGGACTTCACCGCCTCCCAGCACCCCACCCCTGCAGCCCGTGCCCTGGCTGTGCTGCTGTAAGGACAGGTCGGGGTGGGCGCATGACGCGCCACCCATGCTCTTGGCCGCTTTGTCTCCGTTTACCTTTTCCCTGCAGCCGCCGTGTCCCCAGGACTGCGTGTCCACCTGCCTCCTTTAATTTGCTAATTTCTGTGAGTGTTTATGAGTGTGGTTTCTACAGAATCCATCATCTAGCAAATGACATGGTGCTGCAGGAAGGGTATGGCGTGGATTTACTGAGCCTCACTGTGGCCGAAGCATGTTATAGAATTCAAGATCAACTCGCTGAATCCTCAGACTGTCCTAGGAGTGGTCCCTGTCTCTTCCTGGTAACATCTGAGGAACAGGAGACGGTGGTTAACCCGAGGGGGCTGCGCCCCTAACCCGGGCATGGGATTCCAGGGACTGCAGGGCACTCCCCACACTGTACGGCTTCTCAGACATTAATTCATTTGAAGGACTTTGGCAAGTTTTTGTTTTGTTTTTAAAGAGACACGTGTCTCTGTGTTGCCTAGGCTGGCCTCAACTCCTGGACTCAAGTGATCCTCCCTCCTCAGCCTCCCGAGTAGCTGGGACTATAGGTACCCACTGCACCCGGCCTGATGTCAGCGTCTTTTATGTTGAGTTAATATTTGTTCCAAGGCTCTTTCACACCTTGATCACCAGGTGTGATCAAGGACATGTGGCTCCTCCTCTGACCTTGACCTTTCACTGGGTTCCCGTCTCTCGTCCTCTGGCCCTGACCTCTCGCTTGATTCTGTCCCTCCTCACTGACCCTGACCTCTCACTCATTCCCCTCTCTCTTCCCTGACCCTGACCTCTCGCTGGGTTCCCGTCTCTCCTCTGACTCTGATCTCTTGCTCAGTTTGTGCCTCCTTGACCTTGACCCCTCACTTGGATCCTAAGCTGTGCTGAGGTTGCTTCTCCCTTTCACCCTAGACTTTGACCCCCACCACTTCTGGCAGTGGAGCAGCTTCGCGGACTACGTGCAGTGTGTCGTGGCCTTCACGGGCGTGGCGGGCTACATCACCTATCTGTCCATTGACTCCAGCCTGTTTGTGGAGACCCTGGGCTTCCTGGCCGTGCTGACCGAAGCCATGCTGGGCGTGCCACAGCTCTACCGCAACCACCGCCACCAGTCCACGGAGGGCATGAGGTAGGCCAGGGTGCCACCACAGGAGCACCGCGGCTCCAGAGGTACCGCATGGCTGCGGACTTGGTAAAAATCAAGCGCATATGTGTCTGGCTGTGTATTTCGCACGTCGACTTGTGAAGCTGCTGGTTAAAGAAGGGTCGGGGTTCACAGGCCGTGGCCCCTCGACCTCGGGTTGGAGCAGATGAGCTGACGTGGGCTGCGTGAGGGGCAGCCGAGACCCTGTTGTTGGCAGGCGACCCAGCATGGGGTTGGGAGCTGCTCCTTCAGGGCTGTTGAGGCAGAACCTTCCAGTGGGAGGGATGTCCGAGGGCCTGGCCAGACGAGGCAGAGCAGGCTCGGTACCACCAGCCAGGAGGCGTGCAGGGCAGCTGCCCGGGGTCAGGGCAGGTCTGGTGGGGCAGGGACGGCGGTCTGGGGGCTGCCCATTGGCCCTAGCACAGCCTCTGGCCTCTGAGGTATGTGGCAAAGGCTGGACGGGCTGACGTTCAGAATCACAGAGCATGCCTGGGCACCCCCATGACCACCAGGGACCCCTGTGACCACCAGGGACAGGGCACAACCTGAGCGGCACGATTCCCACCGGCTCAATCGAAGTCCTGGGTGGAAACCACACTGTAATAAAAACAGATCTGCTGGCTGCGGTGGGGACAGAAAACTCTTGTCCCTCACACCTTCCACCCCAAGGCCCCCTCCTCACTGAGGACTCCCCGTGCCTGCTCCTCACTGAGGACCCCCCGTGCCCGCTCCTCACTGAAGACACCTCTGTGCCCGCTCCTCACTCAGGACCCCCCTGTGCCCGCTCCTCAGAGGGCCCCCCTGTGCCCGCTCCTCACTGAGGACCCCCCGGGCCCCCATACTTAGCTTAGGTCTGGTCTCTGTCACAGATGCTGAGGCTGTGATTTGGAGGGAATGGTGTTCTTGGATTTGTTATCTGGGGGAAACAGCCTGGAAGAGAGGTGGCCAACATGTGTTTTTGTGTTTGAGAATGGGTGCTCAGGGGCCATAGCACCCCTTCCACGGCTTCCACGGGCCTCTGAGTATTTGCAGGACGCCCCCGTGTGTAGGCAGAGGTGTGAGGGGCTGCGAGTCCTGTGGCATGTAGGTTCAGGTGCCAGTTGTAGGTAAAAGTATGAGGGCTTGTTGCAGGCATGGGGTGGTGGTAGGGGGTGAGATGTAGGTACAGGTCAGGGTTACAGGTGTGGATGCTAGTACTGGTGTGGGGTGCAGGTACAGGTGTGGGTTGTAGGTACAGGTATGGGGTGCTGGCACAGGTGTGAGGTGTAGGTACAGGTTGGGATGTGTTGCGGAATGTAGGTGGGGACTGAGCTACCTTGGTTGGTGTGATTGTAGTGAATCAAGACCACTGGGGTTGCTGGGGTTTCCTGTGAGGGAGCGTGGAGGCCGGAGAGGGTAGTCATGGCTGGAGTAGGCTCCCTCACTGTTGGGTTGGGCAGTGGCAGCCCCGAGGGCTTTGGTGTGGGGTCTGAAAGGCAGGGATACTCCCAGAGAGAAAGCGGGTCTCTTGTGGCTGGTCGCAATGGCTCACACCTGTAATCCCAGCACTTTGAGAGGCCAAGGTGGGCGCATTGCCTGAGATCAGGAGTTCGAGACCAGCCTGGGCAGCATTGTGAAACCCCGTCTCTACTAAGATACAAAAGATTAGCTGGGCATGGTGGTGTGCGCCTATAGTCCCAGCTGCTCAGGAGGCTGAGGCAGTAGAATTGCTTGAGGCAGAGGTTGCAGTGAGCTGAGATCATGCCATTGCACTCCAGCCTAGGTGATAGAGTGAGACTCTGTCTCAAAAAATAATAATAATAATAAACTATACAAAGAGATAGTGAAAAATCAAATAGATAAAATAGAATATTTTTTAAGATTTCAAATAATCTTAAGGCAGGAATAAAACAGTAGGGACAAGCTGAGAACAAAAAAGAAAATAAATAAATGGTCGACCTAAATTCAAACATATCAATAATAACATTAAATGTTAATGGTCTAATCATACCAATTAAAGGACAGAGATGTTCAGATTAATTTAAAAAGAAACATAAGACTCAACTACTTACTGTTTACAGAAAACTCACTTTAAGTATAATTACATCCATAGCTGATGCTGGGGTGCAGGGATGTATTGACCAGGAGGCCATGCAGTGACAGGTTAAAAATAAAAGATGGAGAAAGATACACTAAATGTGTATGAATCAAACCGTGGAGTAGCTGTATTAATATCAGACAAAGGACATTTGCCTTGAATAAAAAGAGACGTTGCATCGTGATAAGCAGGTGAATTCACCAAGAAGATACAACAGTTCTAAGTGTGTATGCACTGAACGAGCCTCAAAGTAGGTAAGAGGCCAGAACTGACAGAAAGGCAAAGACAAATCCACAATTACAGTTAGGGACTCCAACTCTCCTCAGTAAGCGATGGGAAAAATAGACTGAATTAGCAACGGTAGAAAATCTGACCACCAACAACCAAGTGAACGTACACGTTCTTTTCAGACGCCCATGGGACATTCACCAAAACAGACCACAGCCTAAGTCATGAAAGTTTATTTAAAAGAACTGAAATTATACAAAGTATTTTCTATGACTATAATATAATTAAGCTAGAAATTAATAGCAGAAATAGATCTTAAGTCTCCAAAGATTTAGAGCTAAACAACATACTTTTAAACAATCTGTTAAAGAGAATGTCTTAAACGATTGAGAATGGTTCGGACCGAAAAATGCAACACTATATCAAAATTCGTGGGGTGCAACTAAAGCAATGCTTACAGTTAAATTTGTAGTATTAAATGCTGATTTTAGAAAAGGAAACTTCCCAAATCATCAGTTGAAGCTTAAGGAACTGGACGATGAAATGCAGTCAGCCCAAGCAAGCAGAAGGAAGGAAATAATAGACCTCACACCAAGCA
Organism: Cacajao melanocephalus; assembly: GCA_963573385.1. Lineage (NCBI taxonomy): Eukaryota > Metazoa > Chordata > Mammalia > Primates > Pitheciidae > Cacajao > Cacajao melanocephalus. Next base: position 74,997 of record CAUYLG010012918.1, on the reverse strand, counting down.
GCAAAAATAAAAACTGCAGCAGGTGTGAAAAACGAAACCTAAAGCTGGTTCTTGGGAACAAATCATTAATCGATAAACCAGTAGCTAGAACGACAAGAAAACACAGATTACCAGTGTTTGGAATGGAAGAGGATGTCCTGTGGACCCCACAGGCGTTCGCAGGGTACTGTGAACAACTTCATGCCCGTACATTTGAAAACTTAGATAAAATGGACCAATTCCTTTGACCCAAGAAGAAGTAACTTGAATATCTATTAAATAGATGATCCATATCTATTAAGGAAATTGGATTCATCATCTAAAATCTGAAAAGACTCTTTTTCAAGGGAAGCCAGAATCTGTGTGTGTTTACATAGAATTAATCAACTGATTAAAAGCAAAAGTGTTGAAACTCAAGTGTGAGCTGACGCTGCCTTGCAGATAAAGCCACGGGCTTTGCATGGGGAGTCGCCCGTCCCTGACACAGGCATGGCCGCCTTTGTGGCTCTCGGGAAGTGCTCATCCTGGGAAATCTTAGCCGTGTGTGAAGGTCAGGTGATCGCTGTGTTTCCCGTCCTGGGTGCGAGGGGTCAGCCAGAAGCTGTGCAGGACAAAGGTGGGGTCACTGAGCAATGCCTGGGCGCCTGCTGTGTCCAAGGCTAATATGGGATGAGTCGGCCTTTGCACAGCGCTGTGGTCCCAGGGCCTGGAGCCCCACCCCGTCAGCTCTGCAGCCGTGCCCGCGCCTGAAGGCGGTGCTGGTGGGGGGATTCTGGGGCCTGAGCTGACTGCTGGGGTGTGTGAGAGGCTGAGGTGCCCGCACCACCTTCCCTGGCTGCCGTCCAGCACCACCTCGTCTTTTTGTCTGTGGAGGAGACTGGATTTTGTGTAGCTGGAGCTGCATCCAGGAGAAGATGCATCTCAGAGAATAAAAAATGGAAGGAAAATCACCCTATGGGTCAGGGAAATTATAATTTAGCTAAACCCACCCAAGTGCAAACAGTCCCAAAACCTCCTGGTCTTTCCCAGTGGGTGTAATTATAAAGCCAGACTTATGTTCTCAGAGGCCAACAAGATGCCCCAGAGCACAGCACTGTGGGCTTGAGAGAGAGAAGCGTGCAGATGCTTCCTCCTCCCGCGGGTTCCCAGCTCCAGCCCGGACCGCTGCCCTGATGCACACACCTGGCCACAGCTGTGCTTGAAGACCCTCGTGCAGGGTGGCCCCGGCACCCAGGCTGCCTCAGAGGGCAGGTGCCCGCTCTGGTTTATGAGTGGGACAGAGGCTGTGGGGTGCGGGGCAGCTGTGTCTTGTCCTCTCTGGCAAGGCAGTGCTCCCTGCCCAGGCTCTGCCGCTGGCTTTGGGAGCTGTGGAAGGGTCAGCGGCCGCTGATTGAAACATTTCACGTGGGAAAGCGCAGCGGTGCTCATGTTCAGTGCCAGGCAAGCCAGGGCATGAACGCAGCGGCGGGGAAGGGTGTTCTCACGAGGACTGTGGGTGACGGCTGCTCCCTGTTCACCCAAGGAAGCGAAGGTTTGCACCGGTCACCAGGGAGGGAGGCCTGGCCAGCAGAGTCCTGAGAGCAGCTGCTCTGCTTTGCTGCATGCCCGGTGGCCCTGATGTGCATCCTCAGCACCCTCCCAGGCCGGGCCCCTCCCTGGCGCATGACGTGCCACCCACACGTCTTGGCAGCTTTGTCTCCGTTTACCTTTTCCCTGCAGCCGCTGTGTCCCCAGGACTGACCCCCTCGATGCTCGCCCTGCCCCCCTCGGATGCTCGCCTTGCCCCCCTCGATGCTTGCCCTGCCACCCCCTCAGTTGCTCATCCTGCCCCCCTCGATACTCACCTTGCCCCCCTTGGATGCTCGCCCTGCCCCCCTCGATGCCCTGCCCCCCTCGGATGCTCGCCCTGCCCCCCTCGATGCTCGCCCTGCCCCCCTCGATGCTCGTCCTGCCACCCCCTGTAGTCTCGAGCAGATCTCACTCTTCTTGGGTCGGATCCCCCTGGAACCCCAGCCAGGCGGCAGCTCCTGAGGCCACAGAGAAGTCAAGGGCGGGGGGTTAGGGTGGGACACGTAGGGTCAGGGTGGGTCCTTGGCCCCCACCTTCTGGTGTCCATGATCCCCGGGTCACCCCACTGACTGCCTGGGTGTCCCCTCAACCCCCTGGGTGTCCTGAGCCCCACGTCACCTGCTGACTGCCCGCTTGTGTCTCCGCAGCATCAAGATGGTTCTCATGTGGACGAGCGGCGACGCCTTCAAGACGGCCTACTTCCTGCTGAAGGGCGCGCCCCTGCAGTTCTCTGTGTGCGGCCTGCTGCAGGTGCTGGTGGACCTGGCCATCCTGGCGCAGGCCTACGCCTTTGCCCGCCACCCTCAGAAGCCGGTGCCTCACACCGTGCACCCTGCCAGCACCAAGGCCCTCTGAGGGTGGGGAGGATGAGGATGTGGGACCGCCAGCCTTGGGCACTGGTGGGCCCTGACCTCCCCATGGGGAGGGTGGGTGCTGTGGCCCCTGCAGGTGTGGGGGAGATGGGGTCCTGGTGTCAGGGTCTCTGTCAGCCTCTGTGGGGTCCCTCTGGGTGGGCAGTGGGGGTGGGGCTGGGATGCTGTTTGTGCTCAGCGGGGTCAGCCAGGGTGGATCTGACCCCGAGGGCTGGGTTTCGGGTGTTTTTAGGGTGATATAGAAAGCAAGTGTTTTTCCTGTTTCACGAAACACCACCTGAGCGCAAGGTACACGTGGGGAGGCGGAAGGCAGCCCACAGGACCCTGCTCCAGGTGGACATACGGCCAGCAGCCTCGAGCCATGAAGCTGGGGGGGCCTCGGGAGACCTGCAAGTCCTGTGAGCAGAGTCCTCAACCTCGAAAGACCCTGGCCGGACCCCCTGCTTGGACCGGGGTGGCCTCTGCTGCTAGGGGCCAGCACAGGGGCAGGCCGGGGTTTTCTCTGCCTGGCACGCGTGGAAAGGCAGCTGTGGGGATGCAGGGCCACCTGCTCCTGCTTTCCTGGCAGTTGGTGTTTCCTGGGTGGTCAGAGCGGCTGCCTCCTGAGGCGCAGCCAGGCCCAGACGCCTCGGGGCTCCGCTGTGTCCAGCCCGGCGGGGCATCGCCAGAGCAAGCTCAGGCTGTTCTTGTCAGAGCCTCTGCTTCTCCTCGAGTCCTTGGGGACGTGGCAGATGCCGGCGACCCTCAGACAACGTGGAGGCCCTGGTGGGCGAAAGCCGAGGGGGCCGGGCTGAGGCTGTGCAGACGCAGCCCGCAGGCCACCCCTGGGCTCCTCTGGCAGAGATCCCTTCCTTCTGCCGACGGCGCCCGGTCTTCCAGGAGAGAGACGGCCTCGGGTCCAGGAAGTGGAGGGGCTGGTCCTGGCTGATGGCTCCTCATCCTGCCGTCCTGGGCTTGCGGCCGGAAGCAAACTCCTGAGTGGGGTGCGGGGCCCTGCCGGGTTCTGCCCACTGCCCACTGCCCACCCTGTGTGCCGGCTCCCGCAGTTCAGGCTGCAGTGGGAGCCGCTGGTCTGACCCTGGTCACCCCACGTTCTGCCCCCACCCCGTTTTCAGTTTAACCCGAGGTCACACCGTGTCTGCAGCACTGTGCTGACTGCGGCCGGCCCCCAGGCCTCAGAGTTCTGGATGCTTCCGTGCGGCTCCAACAGGCATCGTCTTCCCTTCCGCAGGCGGAGGGGCCGCTTCCCGCAGGCATCCGAGCTCTACGCCGGGCGGTGGCGGTGGCTGTGGGCAGTCGTTCCAGGCTGCCGCCGCCTCCTGCGTTTCCTCAAGAAAAACTTGAATGTCTGAGTGAGGGTCCTGCTTAGCTCTCTGGCCTGTGAGATGCTTTGAAAATTTTTATTTTTTTAAGATGAAGCAAGATGTCTGTAGCGGTCATTGCCTCACATTAAAACGTCACCGATTGCAGGCGCGGTGACTGCTGAATGTATCCCCTGTGGCGACTTGGAATCAATAAACCGTTTGTGGATCCCGTGTGGCGTGCGTGGGCCCCAGGCAGGGGGAGGGATCTGGCGCCGTCCTGGGCTCTGCCACCTCAGGAGGTCCCCGGCGACCTGGGCTCCTTCTGGACACCCAGACGACAGCCCAGCCCCCTCGGACGTGTCGGTGCCGGGGGTGCAGGGTGGACCGGGGGCGCAGGGGCCTTCGGCTGCTCATGGCGGGTCTGGCGCTGCCTCCGCTGCTTTGGCCTCTGCGATTCCCACAGCTGCCTTCTCGCTCCTACCACCAAAGCCTTAAAGCATGGAAAGGGTCTCCTTTAGAAGAAGTGTTTCCAGATTTGCGACCTCGGAGCAGCACACGGAGATGGAGCTGTTTACAGTGGCGGCAACGTGAGCTTCTCGTCCAATAAAAACCAACCAACCGGGTGTGTGGGTGGAGGCGCATCCGGGTGCGAGGAGAGGGCACGGGCCATATCCAGGCAGCATCCTGAGGGAAGGTGAATAAGGCCAGCGTGTCTGGAACGTCCGGGACACAAATCAATCACTGCCCTCAAGGGGTGGACGGTGCCACATGAACCACAGATCTAGCGCGGGGGTGGGATTCTGCGTCTTCAGGGTGTGGAGACGGGGACCACGCTGGGCCATCAGGTTTTAACCGTGAGGAAGGGGGAACAAGGTCTCAGCCCACTGTGTTTCTGAACTCTCATGTCGCTGCTGCCCTGCGATGCCTTTGGATGGTTTGAAGCAGCCGGGAGGAGGCTGAGGAGGGCTCAGTGAGCGTCTCTGTGGGAGACAGCAGGTCGTGGGAGCCTGGGACGTTCACGTTCCCCTCACCCCACGAGGACAGGGAGGCCTGCTGAGCTCCAGCTGTGCCCCTCCCTGAGGCCCGTGTGGGAGGGTGGCCCACCCGGCACCTGTAGAGTGACAAGGAAGCCTGGGGCTCGGTGGAAATGTGCCCCCACCCGTCTCGGCACAGCTGCCCAGCACCCCATGCTGGTGACCCAGGGTGGCCTCTGGGGGACCCTGGTCTTGGAGGGCTCCAGGGCTCCCTGGCCAGACTCCTCTGCAGCCCAGGCGGGGAGGGGCAGGTCTGAGACCCCCATTCCCCGTCACTCCCCACCTCTGACCTGGCCCTCTGAGGGAGAACAAATTGGGTTTATTTCTGGGGGTCTTCATGGTCGTCAGCACCTTACCACACAGGAGGAACCCTTCTGTCCCTGGGGGTCACCAGTAGAGGATGGGGGGCGCTGGCCTCAGCGTGTGGCCCGTTGGGCGGTCCTCTGCCCAGGCCTCTCAGCCCAGTACTAAGCTCTGCCCATTCCTGAGCAAGACCCAAGGCTATCGCTGAGAGGCAGCCCTCAGTGTGCTGCCAGTCCTCAGGTCCCCCGCGCTGTGCGTCTGGGGTCCCCAGGCCCAGCCCGTGTCGTGGGCACCTGGGGCACCAGCTGACCTGGTTGTGGGGGGAGGCGGGTCGGAGCGCCAGGTGGTCCCTGTGGCTGCTGCAGGCCCTGCCCGTGGAGAAGCGGCTTGGCACTCACCTGGATCACGCCCGTCTCCTGCTTTCTCCACAGCTGTGTCCCTTACAGACTCCTGTGGCCTTGGTCCCGGAGGGGATCTTGCCCCAGGGAGGCCAGAAGCCTGGGCAGGTGCTCAGCCAGCCCTGAGCCCTGTGGGGCCACAGCGAGCCCCAGGGACAGGTGGCGGTGCAGCCCCAGGGCCCTCACTCCACTCAAGCGTGGGGCCAGGGCGGCGGGCAGGTCTCAGGCCTGGAAGCCACGTCTGGCCTGGCCGATCTTGCACTGCTCTGTTTCCCCGTGTGAATGACGGGCGCCTTTTCTGCCCAAGGCGCTGAGCTGAGGATCCCTGAGGAAGCAGGGCTTCCCGCAGGCTGGCGTCCACCCACCTGACCCTGGAGGAACGGTCGCTGCTAAGACCAAGGTATTTCACTTTCCCTGCATCCTGGGTCCCTGTCCCTTGTCCCAGAGCCTTGACACTCGGAGGAGCCAAGTGCTGTGTGCTCCCGGGAGTTGAGGCAGCATCGTGGTGACCCCCATGCTTCCCCCAGGCCATTTCAGCCCTGGATTCTCCTCTTGGCAACCCGTGAGCACCCAGCCCTGCCCGGGAGCTGGGGACTAGCGTCAGGCTGGGCATTTTGTGCAGCCACAGGCAGGGGAGATGGGCGTGCTACTGTGGACGCAGCTCTGCACAACCAGGCCTTGAGTGCAGGGACCTCACGCTCAGGCGCCCTGGTGGTTCCTCCTGACTCTCGTGCCCAAGGAGTGCCAGGCTCTAGGGCAGACCCCAAAGACCACAGGACACCCTGAGAGGAGCTCCGCCGCAAGCCGTGTGGGAGCAGCGGGTGGTTTTTATTGGGGTCCCACAGAGTCAGGAAATGGGCTTCCGGACAACACCTCCCCTTCTCCCAGCCACTGCTCCGTGCCAGGGGCCCTGCTCTAGCTGCCTTGGAAGGTGGGACCCTCCAGGTGAGGTGTCCCCCTCCCGCTTCAGACTGGTCACGTCTCAGGTCTCCCGGCTGAACTCTAAAACGAACGCGTACAGAGCAGCTCGAAGTGGAACGTTCCTGCCTCTCCACCTGCGGGGAGAGGCCCGAGCTTTGGTGCCTGTCCCCGCAGGCGCCTCTGGAGGAGTCTCAGCTGCTCCCTGCCTGAGCCAATCTCTCCACAGCCTCATCCCGAGGGCAGGGCAGTTCTTCCATCTGAATGAAGCCCGAAGGAAACACTCCTGCTGGGGACAGGAGGTGTCCCAGAAGAACAAGGACATGGCCCGTAGGCCGTGAGAGGGTTACAATGCCACACGCAAACCTGGTGCAATGGGAGTGTCAGAGGCCCCTGTCACCCGTCAGGGCTGGAGCCCCCTTCCCCGACCCTGGAAAGGGCAGTTACTGGGGGGCTGTGAGCGTCAGCGTCAAACCTCTGTCCCATCCCTGGGAACGGGATGTGGGCAGAGCTGGATGCCGAGGGCCTCCTTCTGCAGGGACCTGCCCCTTGCGGGTGCCAGGGGGGCCTGACGGCGGCCGCGCTCCCCACTTCTCCCTGGCTGGAGGCAGGAACGGTCAGAGGGGGAACGAAGTCATCTACAACAGGCGTGGAATTTCTGGGACTTAGTAAATTTATTTTTAGCTAGGCATAGAAAATTAAAAATCCACGGAAAGGGGAGGGGCAAGAGGTCACAGGCCAGGGGCTTCCAGGCGGGCCCCCGCCGAGTTCTGGGGCTGCTCATGCACGAGGGCCGAGGACGCGGCCTGCAGAAACCGCTCCCCGGGCCCAGACGCCCCGCGCGCCTCCGGGTTCCCCACGCTGCAGCTGCTGTGGAGGGGTCTCCGTGTGGGCGGCGCCGGCGTCAGGGCCCTGCCCGGGCCCACAGCGCGTCCGCAGAGTCGGCGGCCAGGCCCGCGCTGTCGGGGCCCTGCGAGCTGTCCTCGGTGGCCGTGGCCGAGCGCGTGCTGTCCTCGCGCAGGGCCGGCTCGGGGCTGGCCGCGCGCTGCTGCTGCTCCTTGAGCTCGGAGTAGGAGCGCGAGAAGGTGTGGAAGATGGAGGTGACGGGGAAGGCCATGAGCAGGATGCCGCTGAGGATGCTGCTGAGCGCCACCACCTGGCCGGGCAGGCTGCGCGGGACCATGTCGCCGTAGCCCACGGTGGTCATGGAGATGACGGCCCACCAGTAGCTGGCGGGCACGCTGGAGAAGTCGCGGCGCGCGCCCAGCTCGCGCTCGGCCAGGTGCACCAGCGGCGCGAAGAGCGCCATGGCCACGCAGAGGAACAGCAGCAGCAGCCCGAACTCGCGCGCGCAGCGGCGCACGGTCAGGCCCAGCGAGCGCAGCCCCAGCGAGTGGCGCGCCAGGCGCATCACGTAGAGCACGCGCAGCGCGCGCAGCAGCCGCAGCACCAGCCCCGCGCGCTCCAGGAGCTTGCTCCCGCCCGGGCCCGCCGCCAGCCCCAGCAGCAGCGACACGTAGAACGGCAGCAGCGCCAGGAAGTCGATGACGTTGAGCGGCGCGCGCAGGAAGGCGCACTTGCTCTCGGCCTGCAGGGAGCGCAGCAGGAACTCGAAGGAGAACCAGGCCACGCACACGGTCTCGAGCACGAACAGGCTGCGGCACTTGGGGGAGCACTCGCCCTGCGGGGAGAGGGGACGCAGGGCTGGGTTAGGGCCGAGGCCTGCGCCCCTCCTTCCGCAGGATGGGGTACGCCCCCCAGGCCACCCTTCCTCCTCCACCCTTCCCGCCCCAGCCCACGGAAGCAGGCGCAAGGGATATTGACAAACAGGCCCAACTCCTGTTAAATAAATACATAGATAAATAAGGAAAAAAAACCCACACGTGAGCGCCGATGCGCTTAGCTGACCCAGGAAACTGGTGAAAATAATAATGTTAAAACCCCTGACCTTTTAACGTCTTGGGAAATGGTCTTAAGATCAAACAACACAAGAAACATTTAACAAAATCTTGGAAAATTCTGTAGGAAAGGTGAGCATTTGTGGCATCTGTGTCAAGACTGCGTTCTCCCCTCCGCTTGACAAGACAGAGACTCCACGTGGAATGGCTGCAGCCACAGACACAGCCTCCCCCAGCGCCCCCCGCCCCCCAGCTCCCAGTTGCGGGGGCTTCCTCCCCAGGAAGAGGCAGAAATCACCATCTCACAGTCTGCCCTCAGGTACCTGCGGCTAGGTCCTCGGGGAGGCCGGTGGATGGGTGGGGGCTCCCTCCTCCTGTCCAGTCCCCGCTCTCCTGGGTGGGAGGCTGGCCCTGGGTCTGGCGCACTGGGAAGACAGGGCCTGACTGCCCTGGCCCCAGCTCACAGGGGAGTGATTCCAGGCCAGGAGAGGCTGATGGGGTCTCGGGGTGCCGCCCCCTCCACCGCCCCAGTCAAGCTCCCAGCTCCAAGAGAGGGAGTGTGTCATTCACACTGAGGCTTGCCATTGTCCCAATCCCCCAAATCCCTGGCTCAGACATTTTTGCCTGGAGGTAGCTACATGCAGGAAATATTCTCTTCTCAAAGGAACTGACTTCATCTGCAACAGAACATAAAGAAGTTTACACCTAAAGGGGGCGTTCCAAAGTACTGGAGGCGGTGGTGAAGGGAATTAGGAGATTCATTCGTCTGCTGACCACGTAACCTAGACTGCAGGCTGACTAGTGTGCCGGAGAACGAGGGGATAAGACAGCCGGCAGGAGCCCTCCTGGGGTCAGACTCTCAGAAACCGCTGAGAAGGAGCGGCCATACGATCAGGTTGTAGAGGAGTAACAGCGCTTTCAGCTGGCTACTAGTTTAACTAACGGGTGTGGTCAGTGAGCAGGAGGAAGAGGTTGCTCCCGAAACCCTGTCGTCGTAGGGTGCCTGTGGCACACGGAGGCTGCCCCCACACAGAAGCTGTTGCTGGGGAGGAAGCGGGGCAACCAGGCATCACAACAGTAACCCGGCCAGTCACCAGAAGACTCAAGCCCAGGACTGGGGAGTACCCAAAGTGCTAGAATATCTGTCTAAAATGTCTAGTTTCCAACAAAGAATGACAAAATATGGGGGGGCGGGGGGAGGGAGGAAGGAAGGAAGGAAGGCGGGAGGGAAGGGAAAAAATAAAAAGGAAAATAAGACTCATACATTCAGAAAGGCAACAGAAACTGCTGTGAGTGGCCAAATGTCAGATTTAACAGAATGAGATTTCAAAGCAGTGACTATAAACATGTTCACAGAACTACAGGAAGGTAAATGGAAACGCCACACATAGAGACTGCTGGTAAAGAGATGGACATGTAAAAAAATACCCAAACGGAAATTCTGGAACTGAAGAGTGCAATTACTGAATAAAAAAATTTCAAAATCACTAGAAAAGTTTAACAGTAGATTTTTAACTGGCAAAAAAAAAGAATTAGCAAACACGAAGATGGTGTGACAGGAATTATACAAGCTGAAGAACAGAGAGAAAAGAATAAAGCAAACAGAGCCTCGGGAAATGCAGGACACCATTATCTGCACCCATAGACGCATAATGGGACTACTCAAGGAGAGGAGAGACGGGAGAAGAAAAAATATGCAAAGAGATAATGGCTGAAAAAAAACCAAAAACTACATATCCAGGAAGCTCAAAGAAGTCCACGTAGGATAAATGCAGAGACATGCTTATGGACACATCATAATAAAGGGAATGAAGGTCAAAGACAAGGAAAAAGTATTGAAGGAGCAAGAGCAGAACGAAGATGAAGATTCACTCGAAGGGACCCTCAACAGATACGCAGCTGACTTCTCAGCAAAAAGACTGCAAGCCAGAAGGCAGTGGGATAACATACCCAAAGTGCTCAAAGGGGAAAAAAAAACCCCTGCCAATCAAGAATTCTCTATCCAGCAAAGTGACTGTTCAAAAACGAGAGTGAACAATATACACTTTCCCAGGGAAATAAACATTGACAATTCACTGATAGGGGACCTGCCTCATAAGAAATGCTGAAGAAAACTCTTCAGGCTGAAGGCATGGGACCCCAGATAATAATCTGAATCAACATAAAAACTGTTAGTAAAGGCAATTATGTAATTAGAAAAGACACTATAAATACATTTTTTTCTTAACTGACTTGAAAAACAATTGTATAAAAATAAGATGTATGTAATGTATTAAGTCTACAGCATATAGAAATGTAATACATGTGCAATGTATTTGCCAATAAAAGCGCAAAGGAGATGTGTGGGATCAAAGGTGTAATGGTCTAAGGAAATTACAGATAGTGAAGCAAAAGCAATAATTGTAACAATGTACATCACAGCAATGCACAAAAAGGGAGAAGAGTGACTACAGCTATACAGATGTAACATCTCCATCTCACTGGAATTAAGTTAGCACAAATCTGAAGCAGGTTCTGATTATCTGTGGTAAACTCTAGAGCAACCACTAAAAGAAATACCTAAAAAAAAAAAAAAAAACCTTTAAAATCTCATTAGTGGGCTAGGTCGTGATGGCTCACGCCTGTAATCCCAGCACTTTGGGAGGCCAAGGTAGGCAGGTCACCTGAGGTCAGGGGTTTGAGACCAGCCTGGCTAACAAGGCAAAAACCTGTTTCTACTAAAATTTCAAAAATTAGTGGGGTGTGGTGGTGTGCATGTGTAATCTCAGCTACTTGGGAGGCTGAGGCAGGAAAATCACTTGAACGCAGGAGGCAGAGGCTGCAATGAGCTGAGATCCCGCCACTGTACTCCAGCCTGGGCAACAGAGTGAGACTCCATCTCAAAAAGAACAAACAAACAAATAAATATATAAATATCATTAGTGAAATTAAAATGCTCCACTAGAAAATATTCACCCAATACAAAAGAAAGCAGTTAAGGAAGGATCCAGAAACAAAGTGATCCGGGAGGCATGTGAAACAGAAAATAAGACAGCAGACACAAACCCAACTGTATGACTGAATAACATTCGATGGGAATGGAATGAACAATCCAAAGGCAGCCTGGATTTTAAAAAATAATTGAACTGTATGTTGCCTACAAGAGACACATTTTCGATTCAAAAGAACAAATAGGTACAATGGAAAAAGATGGGGAAAGAGACATCATCTAAACAGCAACCACAGGAAAGCTGGAATGACTAAACTAATAGGCAAAGCCCGCTTCAAAGAGTGTCATTAGAGATAATATATAATGAGAAAGTCAACTCATCAAGAAGATACAACAATTAAAACGTATGCACCAATAATACAGCAGCAAGTAATGAATCAAAAACTGAAGACAAACAAACAGGAATACACATTCCATAACCTTTTTTTTTTTTTGACATGAATTCTTGCTCTGTTGCCCAGGCTGGAGTTCAGTGGTGCCATCTTGGCTCACTGCAACCTCTGCCTTCTGGGTTCAAGTGATTCTCCTGCCTCAGCCTCCCGAGTAGCTGGGATTACAGGCACCTGCCACCATGCCTGGCTAATTAATACCCCACTTTCAATAACAGATAGAACAACTACACAGAAGAGTCAAGGAAACAGAAGATGTGAACACCCTAAGCCAAATGGACCTCACAGATGTCTGCAGAACCCTTCACCCAACAACTCAGTATATATTTTTTTCAATGTGCACATGGAACAGTCTCCAGAAAAGGCTACATACCAGGCCATAAAACAAACCTCAATAAATTTAAAAGGATAGAAATAAGACAAGTATACTCCCCATCCACAATATCAGAAATTAATAACAAGAAAAAAATTGGGAGTCTCAAAAATATGTGGAAATTAAACATATCCTTAGATAATCAGGAGGCCAAACAAGAAATCAGAAGGGAACGGACTTGGAGATGAATAAGAATGAAGATGCAACATATCCAAACTTCTATGACGTAGCTAAAGTAATGCTTCAAGGGTCAGTGCAGTGGCTCATGCCTATAATCCCAGCGCTTTGGGAGGCTGAAGCAGGAGGATTACTTAAGCTCAGGAGTTTGAGACCAGCCTGGGCAACATGGCAAAACCCCATCTCTACAAGACATACAAAAATGAGCTGGGTGTGTGGTGCACATATGTAGTCCCAGCTACTCAGGAGGCTGAAATGGGAGGATCCCTTGAGTCTGGGAGGTTGCAGCTTCAGTGGGTCATGATGGTGCCACTGCACTCCAGCCTGGGTGACAGAGCGAGATCCTGTCTCAATAAATAAATAAATAAACGAAAAAAGAAAAAGTAATGCATAGAGGAAAATTTATAGCTGTCAATGCCAACAAGAAAGAAGAAAGATCCCAAATTAATAAGCTAATACGCCAACCTAAGACAGCCGGGAAAACAAAAGTGAAACTTAAAGCAGACGGGGAGGGAAATAACAAAGATGAGGGCAGGCATTAATGAAACAGAACCTACAAAACCTACAGAGAAACCAATGAAACCGAAGGCTGCTTCTTGGAAAAGTTAAAAAAAAATCAACAAATCTTTCGCTAGTTTGAGCAGGAGAAAAAGAGAGGGAAGATTCCAATTACCAGAATCAGAAATGAAAGTGGGGATGTGACTCCTGCCCTTCCAGGCATAAGAAGGGTGATAAAGCGGGACTGTGAAGAATCATGCGGCAACACAGATGACGGATCCGTTCACAGAAACGGGAGGAAGAAACAGAATCTGAACAGACCCATCATCAGCGAAAACACTGAGTCAGAAACCCTCAAACGACCCACCACAAAAGCACAGGGCCAGATGCTTCACTCTGAATCCAACCAGTCAAAGGAGAGTACTCTCAGCCACAGAAAGAATGACGTCTTGTCCTCTGCAGCTGGAGGCCATCATCCTAAGCAAATTAACACAGGAACAGAAAACCAAATACGGTATGTTCTCACTCGTAGGTGCAAGCTAAACTTTGGGTGCTCATGGACATAAAGATGGCAACAGCAGTGCCAGACGGGGAGGGAGGAGGGGAGCAAAGGTTGGAAAACGTGCTGTTGGGTGCTGTGTGGTAGCTGGGTGACAGGTCCGATCCTACCCCAAACCTCAGCATCACACAATACGCTTCCGTAGCAAACCTGCACACCTAACCCCGAATCTAAAATAAAAGCTGAAAGTATTAATTACAGAAATAAAATTTCACTCATAAAAATAAGAATACCAATTCCTCACAAATGATTATGAAAATACAGAAGTGGAGAGAATGCTTCCCAGCTCATTCTATGAGGCCAACATCACCCTGATACAAACACCAGACGAAGTATCACAAGAAAACCACATACGAATACCGACGTGAAAGGCTTCAACCAAATATCAACAAGCCGAATTCAGCAGCATAGAAAAAGGATCAGACATCAGGACAGTGGGATTTATCTCAAGCACGAAGGCTGGTTTAACATCTGAAAATCAATGAACGTAATACATCGTATCAGAAAAATCACACAATCATGTCAATTGCTGCAGAAAAGCTTTTGACAAAATCCAACATCTTTTCATGGCAGAAACAATCAACAAATAGGAAACCTCCACAAAAAGGGCATCAACGAAAACCCCACAGCTCACATCATACGTAGTAACGAAAGACTCTGTGTTCCCTACATTCAGGAACAAGACACGCCGGCCCTGTCACTTCCAGTGGCCTCTGTAGGGGAGGTTCCAGCCAGGGTGATCAGGCAGGTTTAACAACGTGTGCAGACGCTAATTAGGCCAATGAAGAAGGTCATGTGGGTTCACAAATGATGGGATCTCATATATAGAAAATCCTTAAGAATCCACTAAAAACACCCATGAAAACTGGTGAGTTCAACACGGTTGTAGAATATGCGATGATAGAAATCAATTTTATCTCTACACACTTGCAATGAACAATTGATGTAGTTCCATTCACAACAGCATCAAAGGGAAGAAAACGCACCAGAATAACTATAACAGAAGAACAAAAGAACTTACACTCTGATAACTACAAAACACCGTTGAAAGAAAATCTAAACTTTGACCAGCATGCTAAGACCATTCAACAAGGAAACAGGTTGTTAACAAGTGGCAAAGGGGTGCCTGGATATCCACACACAAAAGAATGCAGCTGAGCACTTACTGAACCATACGCAAAATGAAGGAAAAATGGGCCAAAGTGCAAAATGTGGGCACTAAAGTTACAGAACTCTCAGGAGACATGGGGTAAAATCTTCATGACAAGGGACTGGCCAAGGTCTAGGCGATATGGCATCAAAAGCACAAAAAACTCATGAACTGAACTTAATAAAAATTAAAAACATTTGTGCTTCAAAGGACATCAGCAAAAAAGTGAACAGGTAACACACACAATGGAAGGGAGTATTTGGAATCAGGTATTTGATAAGGGACTTGCATCCAGGGTCAATAAGAAACATATAGCTCAATAACAAAAAGACAACCCAATTTTTAAAATTGTGCAAAGGGCGGCGAGCACGGTGGCTCATGCCTGTAATCCCAGCACTTTGGGAGGCCAAGGCAGGCAGATCATTGAGGTCAGGAGTTCAAAACCAGCCTGGGCAACATGGTGAAACCCTGTCTCCACTAAAAACACACAAAAATTAGCTGGGCATGGTGGTGGGCACCTATAATCCCAGCTATGCAGGAGGCTGAGGCATGAGAATTGCTTGAACCTGGGAGGTGGAGGTTGCAGTGAGCTGAATTGCCTGGGTGACAGAGCAAGACTCTGTCTCAAAAACAAATACAAAAACAAAAACAAAAAAACAACCGGGCAAAGGGTCTGAATAGACATGCCTCTAAGAAGAGCTGTGAATTGTCAGGAAGCACATGGAAGGTGCTTGACATTACTGGTTGTCAGGGAAGTGAGAATAAGACCCTCACACCCGCTAGGATGGCCAGAATCACCAGCTGAGATGGTGGTGGGTGCCAGTGAGGATATGAGGATGTGCCTGAACTGGAACGGTAAATGCTGCTGGGAACCTAAGATGGTCCCATCGCCTGGAAACATTCTGGCAGGTCCTTAAATGACCAAGCGTAGTCACCAGCTGACCCAGCCACTGCATTCCTGGGTATCTGCCCATGAAAAAGGAACATAAATGAATGTTACAGCGGATCATTCCTAACAGCCGAGAGACAGAAACTCCCAAACGTCCATTGATGAACCAGTGGATGAGCAAAATGTGGGGTGTCCAGAGGATGTGGCACTGCTGGTCACACAGAGGAACGAGGCACAGACACGCTGCATCATGCTTGGCCCTGGAGACGTGAAGCCACGGAAGCCTGGCACAGAGCGCCATGTGCCTCACAAACCGGTTCGTGTGGACTTTCCGAGGAAGGAAACCCACAGGCAGAGAAGAGATCGATGGCTCCCTGGGGAGGGGCCGGGAGGTGGCGGAGTTATGCCCAAGGCTCAGGGCTTCTTTTGGGGATGATGAAAACGTTCTAACATGGATGGTGGTGATAGCTGCACAACTCTGTAAATACAAGGGAGGCCACTGACTTGTATGCTTTAAACGTGTGAATTGCATGGAGTGTGAATTATATCGCCATACAACTATTAAAAAACACTGGATCTCTAGGCATGTCCCAGAGTGTGTGGCTGGCTGGGCTGCCGGAACGCGGGCCGTGAGTACACCAAGGCCTTGGTGGGATCCTGGGCTGGGGGCATCGAGGAGCCCCTGGGCATTTGCTGCTGAGCAGAAGACACAGTCCTCTCACCCGCGGACCAGGCCACAAGCCGCAGAACCAGCATATCCAGCGGCCTCTCTCACTGAGGGGGAAGCTGAGGAAATGCCACCGCCAAGTCCAGCTGCTTCCCCACCTGAGTCCTGGGCGCACCTCACGCAGAGGTAAAGAGACACTCGCCCCCAGCAGAGCCTGGCCCTGGTCCCCATGAGTGTCCTAAGCCAGAAGCCTCATACGCAAGGCCAGGGACACAGGCCCAGCTGTCACCAGGTGAGGCATCAGCTCCCAGGCAGATATGAGGCTTTGAATGGAGTCCTAGCTCAGCAACCGGTTTCTAAAAACTGCAAACATCTATCCCGGGCTGCGGGGCACAGAGGTGAGTGAACCCCACACAGCTGCCCCCAAGCCCTCAACTGCCCATCCTGTAGGTTCAGGGCCAGGACTGATTCATGACCCAGCCAAGTGAACTGGGCCCGGGGAAACTTCTCTGCTCCCATGAGCACACTGTGAGCAGGATGCAGGAGCCCCGGGTGCCTCCTGGTGGGTCCAGCAGTCTGCCCTTCCATCGGCCCTTCTGTCCGCCTCAGTGTGGGTGAGCCGCAGGCCTGGCCTCCGCCCTGTTCGCCTCCTGCGGTGTGCTGGGAAACCCTGGCCGGTTGCTCACTTCCCTGCTGACAAGCAGAGGCAGCGCTCAGTGCCCCAGGACTTCTGCATGGGCAGGGGCTGGCACAGCTTCTCTCTGTCCCGGAGAGACCCTGGGGGACATGCCCTGAAGTCTGCAGTGCTGGGGTGTCTCCCCTAAACCAGAGCTCCTTGGCTTGGGGCCCCCTCTGGCACCAGGGTTGGCCTGAGGCCCATGCTCAGCCGGGAATAAGGAGGGCGGGGTGCTGCAGCATGGAACACGGTGGGCACAGGGAGCTGGGTGTGGTGGGGGAGGGGGCAGGCGTCCCAAGGCCATAGTTCTCCCCGGCCAGCCTGGGCCCAAGGCTTCATGGACACCCCGTGGGCAGTGTGTGAGTCCAATCCTGGATGTCAGCTCTTGCTGAGTCCCCTGCATCCCTGCCACATGGAGCCTCTCCCTTCCCCTGGGTTGAGGCCAAGTCCTGTGCCATAAGGGCTGGCGAGGAGTGGGCTGACATGTCCCTCAGCTGATGCCCCTTCCTACTGCACGGAGGACACAGCTGTCTGCGGCCGGGTTCTCACCCTCAGTGCCTGCCCTGCCTCCGCCAAGCCCACCCGCTCCCTTGCCTGGCACCCACCTGCCTCTGTGCCAAGGACCCCCCATCATGAGCTCTTGTCCCAAGGGTGCCCCTGTCCTAGCTGGATGACTCTGACCTAGCCTCCCATGCCACTCTCCTTAGCATGGTGTCCCTGGAAAAGGATCCTGCAGGGACCCACAGCCAGAGCCAGGCTGGTGGCAGTCAGAGAGTCCAACAGGAGGGGCCCTCAGGGCAGTGCCTGGAGCAGGGGTAGTCGCAGTTACTGGTAGGGGTAGGGGTGAGGGGCTGGTGAGGCCTCTCTGCCTTCTGAAAGGTTCCTTAGACCAGGGCCAGTCACGCACTTTCTTTCACACTTGAGTTCCCGGGAGTCCCGGGCAGAGCCTCCTGCACTAGAGGGAACAGGAATGAATGCCACTGTTTCTGCCCCTGTGCCAGCCTCACTGAAGCCTCATAAAGGTGGACACCTCTTACCCAGCCCCACTGTGGCCTCATAAAGACGGACTGTCCCAGCCCCACTGTGGCCTCATAAAGATGGACACCCGCTGTCCCAGCCCCACTGTGGCCTCATAAAAATGGACTATCCCAGTCCCACTGTGGCATCATAAAGATGGATGCTGCTATCCCAGCCCCACTGCAGCCTCAGGGCCAACCTAGCCCCAGACCTGGGCTGGGGGCCTTCCTGGGAGTCTGCGGTCCATAGGCACAGCTGATGGAAGTCCTGTGGACCGATCCCAGCACGCTGCCCCAAATGTGGTCCCCACACCACAGACAGAGCTGAGTCTGGGCCTGGCGGGTGCTCCCCATGGCCTCCTCCACCCCTGAGGCCTAGGTCTGGGGCATGGGTTTTGTCCTAGCATTTTAAGGGCTGTGGTAAAATATATGTAACAAGACACCATCTGAACTGTTTTAAAGGGTGTTAAAATGCATTTGTGGTGATGTGCGGCCACCACCATCTGTCTCCAAGGCCATTACCCAGGGAGCCTGAGACGGTGGCCCCATCAGACGTCCACTCCATGCTCACCTCCCTCTGCAGCCTTCCCTGACCACCGACCACACTGAAATCCTAACCAGCACTCAAGGCGGGTGGGCTGCTGGGTGGATCCCTGGCTCCTGTCCATTCCTGACCTCACAGGCCCCAGGGAAAGTGGGGGAGCCAGCCCTGAGCCCCCATCCGTGCCCGAGGGAGCCCCTGCAGAGCCCTGTCCCACGTGGCAGCGTGTCCAGGTGCAGGAGGCTTGAGGGGCAGAGCTCAGGGCCTGGGTGCTCCAAATGGGGCTCTGAGCCCTCGGGATGCCAGGCTCAGGCATCCATGGTGTGTGGGCGCCGGGCCCCGATCCGGGTTTGAAACCCAGATGCGCCCAGTGGGGCTGCACTGGGACTTGGGTGGTCAGAAAGTTCCCGGCTCGGGAGGCGCCCAGGCCAAGTCGTCCCTGCCACGTCTGTCTCTGCGAGGTGGTCACCAGGGAGGCAGCAAATTCAGGCCGGAGTGAGGCCTGTGATCCTCGAGCAACCAGCATGGGGCGTCTCAGCCCAGCGTGTCCTGGAAAACAGCCCCATGGCTTTTGCGCCCAGGGCAGCCAGCCTCCACCTCCACTGTCTCAGCATTTCTGTCCCCGTGTCCTCTCCCCGTGTCCCCTCGGGCGTCTCCCTCATGTCCCCTCCCTATGTCCCTGACCCAGTGTCCCCATCAGCATCTCTCTCGTGTCCCCTCCCTACATCTCTCCCAATGTCCCCTCCCTGTGTTCTCTCCCTGTGTCCCCTCGGGCATCTCCCTCATGTCCCCTCCCTGTGTCCTTGTCCCCATGTCCCCTCGGGCGTCTCCCTCATGTCCCCTCCGTGTCCCTGACCCCGTGTCCCCATCAGCATCTCTCTCGTGTCCCCTCCCTACATCTCTCCCAATGTCCCCTCCCTCTGTCCCCTCAGGCACCTTCCTCGTGTCCCCATGCTCCTGCCCCTGTGTCCCTGTTCCCATGTCCCTCCCTGTCCCTATGTCCCCGTATCCCTGTCCCCGTGTCCCCACAGGCATCTCCCTCATGTCCCCTGTGTGTTCCCGTCCCATGTCCCCTGGGCAGGTCACTGGGTTGCACACCCAGGACAGAAGCCAGGCAGCCTGGCCCCAGCGCACTGCCCTAATCACTGGGTGACGCTGCCCTTGCACACGAGCCCTTCTGAGGAATCCTGTGTCCCTGGCCAGGCTCGAGGACTGGCGGGGCAGGAGCACCCGGCCTAAGTGTGTGTCCTGAGTGCCCCCATGCCCACAACAAGGAGGGACCCAGTGCAGCGGCACCCACAGGGTCAGAAACCGCCTGGACCGGGTCCATCCAGGGTTAGAAAGAGGCAACCTGCAGAGCCACAGATGAGACAGTCAGTGGGTACCATTTCCAGAACTTTCAGCCCAGAAAACAGACCCTGGTGATCAGATTGATGCCTCTGGTCTACCTGGCCAAAAATCAGGGAAGAGAGATGTCTGCATTCAGCCTGGCTCATCCATTTTGAAGCCCACACTGCCCCCACCCTCCAGTTTTGTTTGGCTTTTTTGTGCGTTTTAGCGGACAATCAGGGTTTTCTGTGGGGTCCCAGGGCCGGACACCTTCAGACTCTGCCCCGCAGCCCCCAGCTCCTCTGCAGTGTCCTGTGCTCTCCCAGTCTGAGGCTTGTCTTTTCATTCTCTTAAGTCTTTTGTGAACAAAAGTCAAAAGAATTTTTAAAAATAGAGTTGGGGGTCTCACTATATTGCCCAGGCTGGTCTTGAACTCCTGAGCTGAAATGATCTTCCTGCCTCAGCCTCCCAAAGTGTTAGGATTACAGGCCTGAGCCCCCTTCCTCGGCTGAAAGTTTTTGATTCGAATCAAGTGCAGCCTGTTTTCATCTTTCACAAATTGCTGTCTGACGCCATGTCTAAGAAATCTTTCCTCACTCTGCGTTAGCAAGTGTCATCTCCTATGTTTTCTTCTACGAGTTTTAGAGTTTTAAATTTTATGTTTTATTTAGGTCCATGGTCCATCTTGAGTTGAACTTTTGTATAAAATATAAGGCATGGGGTTTTTTTTTGTTTTTTTGTTTTGTTTTTTTTTAATGGGAGTTCAATTGTTGTAGCCCCATTTGTTGAAAAGACGATTCTGGGTGTCCCGCCTTTTCATTTTGCCAAAAGCCAGCTGGCCCCGTTTGTGTGGCTCTATTCCCGGACGGTGCCCACAGCCCACGTCGGTCCTCTCCCCAGACACACTGTCCTGCGACGGCTTTAGAGTAAATCTTGAAAGCAGGCAGTGTGGGCTCCAACTGGTTCTTTTTCAAAATGGTTCCCAGTGCTTTCCATAAAGATGTTAGAATCAGCTTGTAAATATCTGCAGAAAATGGAATTCTGAATGGCCTTTCACTGAATGTGGGGATGGACTACGGGGAGGATGGACATCTTAGTCACATCGTGTCTTCAGTGTAGCACAGCAGGCCTTCTGTTGATTTCCTTCATCATGTTCTGTAATTCTCGGCATATAGATGGACCCTAGACCTAGCCTGTGAGACTTGAACGTAAGCATTTCATGGTTTTTGTTGCTATTAATGAGCTTAAAAAAATTTGAATTCCAATTGTTCACTGCTAGTATATAGAAATATAACTGATTTTTATATATCAACTTCTATTCTGTGACCTTGCTAAACTCTCTTATCTTTCTTACGCTTTTCTGTAAGTTTCCTAGGGTTTCCACATAGTTCTATTCTCTTCCTTTCCAATTCTGTGCCTCCTACTTCCTTGCTTCACTGCTCTGCCCAGGACTTCCGGCAGCACAGTGCTGAACGGGGGTGGGGAGCGAGCATCCTTGGGTTGGTCCCAATCTTGGTGGGAAAACACTCAGTCTTTCGCTATGAATGTTGTTAGCTGTAGGTTTTTTTGGTAGACGTTCTCCATTGGGATAAGGAAATTCCCTTCTATTCCTAAATTGCTGAAAGTGGTTTTTAAAAAATCATGAACGAATATGAATTTAGTCTAATGCCTTTTCTACATCTATTGAGATGAACAGCTGGCATTTTTCTTTGGTGTATTAATATGGTGAATTACAGGGATTGGTTTGTGAATTACAGGGTGTTTTGTTTTTCCTGAGGTTTTGTGGTTTCACTCCAGAACTGCTTAGTGCCACTGCCCAGCAGCACCTGGGGCCCCTTGCTGTTCTGCCTTTGGTGGGAGTGGGACCTCGTTTCTTCTCTTTCACCATGGAAGCTTTTAGAATGTTCCTTTTTTCCCTGAAGTTTCAGGATGAGAAACCTTGACATGAGTGCATTTCCATTCAGCGTGGGTGATTCATGCCCCCCTTGGGATAATCCCGTCTTGAATTCTGAGCCGCCCTCCAAGCCATGACACCCTTTCTCAGTCTCGCCATTCTGGAACCCTGGTCAGCTGCAGCAGGACTTCTGGATTAACCTCCCAGGGATGCATCTCTCCCCTGCCTTTTCATCTTTGTCTTTGAGTGGTATCTTCTTTCCTAAGTGTGTCTTCTTTTTTGATGAGGGTAATCCCATTTTTAGCTTCTGAGAACTCCTCTTCACCTTGGGTTCCTTTTTCATGGCATCTTGTTCTTGCTTCATGGACACAGCCCTGCTCTGCCCTCTTGGCGTCCCTGATGATAACCCGTTTCCCCCAAGCCCATGTCTATCCTTCTTTCAGGCTCCTCTCTTTCCCTATGCGCCTCCCTTCCTCGAGAGGGGGCACTAACACGGGATGGACGCTCTGCGGCCTGGGTGGGGCTTGTCAACCACTGGGTTCACTCCGAATGTCCAGACAGTGCTGGCCTTTGTCAGCCCCGAGCACTGGCTGATGTCGTTCTCCCCTCTGGAGTGCTCAGTTTTGCCAGAGACCGGCCCTTCGGCCCCCTGGGGGGGCTGGAGGTCTGGCTGCAGGCATCGTGGGCAGGGAAGGGTGAGGGGTCCATGAGCGGGGTCTCCCTCAATGCCTCCTGCAGCTGGCACGCTACCACCCTCCAGGGGCCTGACCCCACATCCAGGTCTCCAGAGAGGTGGCACGGGGCCAGGGGCTAGTACCGAGGTCGGGGAGGCAGGAGCTGGGCTCACCACCTGTTTTCTTCCCCATTCCAGCCTCAGTCCAAGTAATATTTTTATTAGCAAAAAAACCCTAACGATCAGGAACAGAAATGTTCTGTATGGAAGGAAGGAGAGTAGGCCGAATAAACTGCGGTATTGCCAAGCGGAGGAAGCCGGCACAGCTGCGAGGAGGGCTGCCCCGGGGAGATTCAGTGCATCCAGCATCCTCCCTTCTGCTGTGAAGAAGCCGGTCCCCAGGCACGATGTACAATGAAGTCTCAACTGGAAAACACATGTAAACAGGAAAGACCAGCAAGGCAGTCTCAGCACCCTCCCTGTGGCTCTCCATGTGTCATGAGACAAATGAGGGTTCAGCTTTTCCTCCCAGACAGTTACACATTTCCTGGCACGTCCACACCACACGGCAGCAACAGGGCCATCGGGAACCACGGCGCAGGACGGGCGCCTCCACACCACACGGCAGCAACAGCCATCGGGAACCACGATGTGGGGCGCATCCACACCACACGGCAGCAACACGATCATCGGGAATCACGATGCAGGACAGGTGCATCCACACCACAGGCCAGCAACAGGGCCATCGGGAACCATGATGCGGGATGGGCACGTCTACACCACATGGCAGCAACAGGGCCATCGGAAACCACGGTGCAGGACGGGCGCATCCACACCACAGGGAAGCAACAGGGCCATCGGGAACAGCAATGTGGGACGGACAGTATGGGGACAGCCGTCTGACGACAGTCTCAGGATGCAGCTGCGGGAACCCGGCTGTCAAGCAGAGTGGGCGTGCAGCCCGGTGGGCAAGGGCAGCAGAGGATGGACTGGGGGCAGGCTGGGCAGGCACAGAGGTTGCGACTGGTCGCCTTCGGGAAACTAAGTGGGCTGGGAGCCCTTCTCAGAAGGCGAGGGCCCCTCTGACGCGGTGTCCGCCCTGGCACCAACCTGCTTTTATTTCCTAGTGACAGTAAACAGAAGGACCCAGACACGTTTCTCCACTAACCACGGCTGCAGCTGCGCCTGTCACCCCGAGGCTCCAGACACTGCTGTGGGTGCTCCTGGGCCTCTGTTCTCAGTTCACAGAAGAGTCCACGGCTTCAGCCTGCCAGGAACCAGGCTGATTCTGAGTGCTGTGACTCTTGGTGGGGGGCAGGGGTGTGAGAGCAAGGAGGTCAGGAAAGGCCGGGTGCACTTGTCACTGAGAGAGCAGGCAGCCAGCCCTGCCTGACCGCTGATGGTGGGGAGCAGCGCAGCGTGCAGGGGCCCCATGGCTCGTGGATTTCCCTATCGGGGTCTGAGGTCTATTTAGCGTCTAGTCAAATCCTCGGCCTCCTGCGTCCCTTTGCTGCTGCCTGTCTATTTCCCGGATGCTTCCTCTCCTCCACCAACCATCCACTGGGCAAACAGCCGTGGCCACCAAGAGCCTGGAGCCGATCCCTGGAGGGACACGGCCTCACCGACGGGGTCACTCGTTCAGCAGTGACTCGGCAGACTTTATCCTTTCACTCCCTAAGTACCTGAGAGAAACTACTGTAAGGCCGGTGCCTTGCTGGGAGGCTGGACACGCCCACCCCTGCTCGCGACACGCCCCCTTCTGCACTCGGCACTCACATCTGCACTCAACACCAGACTCTGCACTCGGCACCTAGCCTGCCGTTAGAAAACCCCGCCAAAATTTAAAAGAAACCCCGCCAAACCCTGCCCAATAGCAGCTGGCCCCACTCCGGCAGTCCCGCCTACCTACCAACAGCAGCTCGCCCCGACCACGTCCTGTTCCCTCACAACCAATCCAGACACCCGCACTCGCTATAAAACCCCCGCCTCAGGAAGTCAAGCGCGACTTCTCTGGCCCCCCTTCCCTGGACCATAGAACCTCGCCCGGGAGCCGAATAAATTGGAACCTAATTTTTCTTATACTGGCCTCAGTTTCCTCACTTTAAATTCAACAAACCTGACACTTACTGACTCATTTTACTGTGAATTTCTAACAGTTTGATTTTGAAGTGAATTGGGGTTTATTCTTTTCAATCATCTACAGAAAAGGCCTCTTGCAGCCAAATGAAGACAGAAAAGCAGAAGATTAAATCCTTGCAAGGGAACAAGCTGCGTCAGAGCAGCACCGCAGTCCTTTGCATGGGAACAGTGAAGGTGCTCATCTGGAATCATCTGCACAGAAGCAGACATGCCAGTCCATTTCCTGCCGACCCTGGTTAACTCCTGCCTCGTCTTGTGTCTGGAGACACAAAACGTTTAGCGTCCAGAGACAGCCCGCACGGCTGTCTGTGTTCCGTGGTGTTGGACCGAGGGAGCCCCCCAGGGCCATCTGTTCAGATTTGTCTTGGCCTCTGGGCAGTACTCCTTCCTCCTGGCATGGGGCAGGACCCTCTGGAATGGGGGTCTTAGGACCCCAACAGACAACGCAGGGCAGAGATCTCCTCATGGCCAGACCTTACACAGAACGGTGGGCAGTTAGAGGGATAATTCAGGCCAGCTTTAAAAGAGGTTGTGGCTTCTATGACCCACCTTGGGGACAGAGGTTCTAGCTTCTCTGGTAGCCTCGGGCAAGATGGAGGCTGGGAGACCACAGGGCAGAAGGTCACTGCAGAGGCTGGCCCGCTGGGGTGTGGTTTTCTGACCCGATCAGTCTCCATGGAGCCCATCATGTACTGGGAGATGCCCCTCTCCTACCTCAGGAAGGATGCCAAGGGGGAGGAGGGAAGCCGGAAGTCCTGGCTGGACAGGAGCACACGTGACCCCGGCAGAGCCCTGGAAAGGGACCCGGTGCCCTGGACCTCTCCCACCACCGCGCCTGGGCTGGCCTCTCGGAGATGGGGGAGCAGAGACTCACCAGGCACTGCCTTGGAGACCCCAGCCGACGCCCCAAGGACAGAGCACGCCGACCACAGCCCAAACCCAGCCTCAGAATTCCCATAAACAGACGGCTGTCCTCTGAATCCACCACACTTCAGGGAAGCTTGAGCAGCAGGAGAGAATCAATTCTGGGCAGGCCGCGGCTTTGCGCTCTTCTCCTTGTTCTCCAGAATCCACCCACTCATCTTCCCTGCACGTCTCTAGATTTTAAAGACTATTTTGTGAGAGTCTGAGACACCCATTGGGCTCTGACTGGCGTGCAGTAGGTGCGTGTGTTATTCTGGGGACTGGCTTCCCCGTTCGGGACAGGTGTGCGCTGTTCACTCATTTCTCCACCTCTCCTGCTGGTAGACACACAACCTCTCTTGCTAAGATTATTCCTAAGTGTTTCATATTTTGGTTATTGTGATAACCAGAAAAGTTTTTCCATTAAATTTTCTATGACTGATGGCATAGAGGAAGGCAGCTGATTGTGGTGGTCACACAGCTTTTCTTCCATCTAACAACAAAATGCAGTTCAGAAGCAGAATCCCCACCTCAGCCTGTGATGGAGCTCTGAGGGCCGAGAATTCCCGAGGCGGTCAGGAGAGCGGCACCTACCTGGCCTCCTGCCCCCACGCTTGACCTGAGGCTGTACCAGATCAGTTGTTCCCACTGGGATGTGCTGGGGCAGATGGCTGCCCTAGGGACGTCCCTGTCAAGGCCCTGAAGCTGCCGGAAATGTGTCTGACTCTTCAGTGGCCTCTGAGGCGTGAGCAAGTCACTGCCAACGACGTCCCCTCAGCAGCGAGGCCTGCACATCTTACAGTCTGGACCTCGACCCGCAGCCACTGCCTTCTTCGGGCTAAATCCACTCCCCCGGACTCCCAGGCGTCTCCTGGCCGCGTCCGGCAGGCAGCTCAGCAGACACTGTCGTCGCCAGCTGTAACCAGGGCGGCTCCGCAGCCTCATCCGCTTTCCTCCAAGGCTCCTGCTTTCCAAATCGAAGTTCAGATGCAGCGAGCAGACACTGAGGACATGGGGTGTGCTGGGCTCCCAGGAAAATGCTCCTGCCCAGGGCTCAAGGCTGGACAGCTAGGGCAGGACTCCTGGATGTCCCTTACAGCTGCACACGCCAGGCGTGGGCCTGGATGTGCTCAGAGGGGCCGGTGGCCAGGCAGAGGATCTGGGGAGGCTGCTGGGGGGGAAGGCGGCTGGGGTGGTGCTGCAGGCCAGCCACGGGAGTGACAGGGGGAACGGGAGTGAACAGAACAACAGCCCAGGAGAGTCCAGGAAGAAGAAACAGAGAGTCTCCTGAGTGATCCGGATGGAAGTGGGAAATACTGAGCAGCGAGGACAGTCCCCAGCCAGGGCCACACCCTCAAGGCTGGGCCCACAAAGCAAGAACATGCATTCCCTTCCTCCCGCCAGGGTACTGCCTTTCCCAAAACCACCCTAGCCTGCCCTGCACCCCTCCTGCACCCAGGCCCCCCCACAGAGCTGCCTGGCTTCTTCCTAGCAGGTCCCTTTGTGAGCCTCCCTGCTGTCTCTGCAGACCAACAACTCCTGCTGTCATCAGAGGAGGGCAGCCCACAGAGGGCACCCCACCCCACAGAGCCCTCCCCATGGCCGACACACACGGGGCCACAGGAGGCTTCGTTCCTGGTTTGCAAAAGGGGAGAGACACCTTGCTGTTTGATTCTGTGTGCTGAGTGCTGTCCAAAGCAATGCACATATTCAACTTAATCTCAACAGCTCTGAAGAATCTGCATGTGGTTGATGAGGAAACCGAGGCTCAGAGCTGACTGTTTCAAGCCCTGTTGCCGTCTGAACCAGAGCTGGACAGGAGCGCGGGTCACACTCAGGGTCTGAGAACTGAGCCAGCTCTCAACTGTGCCTCACATCGTGGCGAGGAGAGAGACCGGAGACCTGGGAGGGATTTTACGGAAAAAGAACTGGCCGGGTGCAATAGCTCATGCCCGTAATCCCAGCACGTTGGGAGGCTGAGGCAGGTGGATTGTTTGAGGTCAGGAGTTCAAGACCAGCCTGGCCACCATACCCCGTCTCTACTAAAAATACAAAAAATTAGCCGGGTGTGGTGGCAAGCCTGTAGTCCCAGCTACTTGGGAGGTTGAGGCAGGAGCACTGCTTGAACCTGGGAGGTGGAGGCTGCAGTGAGCCGTGATCGCACCACTGCACTGCAGCATAGTGGCAGAGTGGGACTCCATCACAAAAAAAAAAATTGAAGTTTTCATATCAGGGATTTGAGGGTTTTTTTTTGGTCAGACTAAAGCGATAATCCAAAACACAAATCTCCCATTTTCCCCCATTAAATCTGTGCAGGAAGCAGAGCAGAAAATGCAGCACTTTATCTTTATCCCTGCCCAGTGGGTTTCCAGGTCCTGCTGTTTCTAGGCCTCCTCGAGCTTCCTCGGTGTCTCCCATCCCTCGACAGGGGCGCTGAGGGCTGCCAGGGTAGGCAGCTGGCCACACGCGCAGGAGGGCTGCCGTCACTGGCACCTACCTGCCTCCCAGAGCTCGGCCCAGCAGCACCCTGCGGCCCCATGACACACCTGCTGCAGGTCCCCGCCCGGTGCTGGCGGGGGTCTGCTGCTGTCAATGTGGTGGCAGCGGCTGTGGACCGAACCTGCCTCCCTGGTAAAGAACAGCCACGGTTTGGCCTGGGCCAGTGGCCTCTGGGTTGGGATGGTGCTGCCCACCCCTCTGCGCTGCAGATGTCCAGGCTGATGGGATGCAGACGGACGCAGGGGCTCCGCCAGGGCGTCACAGGGGCCGCCTGCCCCACCCTCTCCTGCCCCTGGGTGGACACTGATGGCACGTACGGGAAGTTCCTGGAATGTGGGAGGGCCACGGGCTGGTCCTGCGCTGCCCACTCAGACGCTGCTGCAGGACGGGGCACCGGACGCTCACCAAGATCCTCAAGTTCGGATCTGCTGTGGCCCTAACACAGCCCTTGTTATACCTCATGGATGGGAAGGGGCCGCAGCCTCACGCAGGTGCAGGTGGACAGACACCCCAACGGCGGGCCCAGGAGGCCTGCGCCTGACCCTCCCCAGCGCAAGGGACTCCTCCTGCCTGGCCGCAGGCTGCGACCTTTCTCCTGCCTCAGGTGCGACGGAAACCACAGCTCTTCCTGGTCTCCTGGTGCTGGTCTTTGGGCTGGAGCTCAGACCCAGGCTCTGGTGGTCTCTCGCGTGCTGACTGCAGCATGGGGCCTCCCAGCCTCCAGAACCGTGTGAGCCAACGCCTGCCAATCAGCCCCTCTCTAGGCCACGCCCTTTCATCCTGCATCTCCAGAGAACCCTGATCAACACAACTTGGCATCTACAAAGCTCTCGCTCTGCAAGCTGACACAACTCCGCGTCTGCGATGTCTGCCCACATGCAGAAGAAACTTGGCCACCAGCTTTTAAAGCTGTTGCAAAAATGTTCTCAGCGAGTTCAGTGCTTCAAATCCCAGTCATGAAATCTATAACTAATTATACTGGTCTTAATTTAATTATGTGAGTTTAAAAGAAAAAATCAATTCACAGAGCCAAAAATCAGCCTGAATGTACGAGGAAGCAATGGATTTTGAAAAACAACCTCCAGCTGCAAACCTCCACAGATGGCGAGTGGGCCAGCAGGCGGGTCTCCAGCGGAAGGACGCACAGTCTGTTCTGGCCTCCAGCCAGCCCTCGGGTGCTCGCGCCATCCAGGCTGCACGGCAGCCCCCAGCACAGAGGGAGCATGCAGCTCTGTGGGCACAGACACCGCCGCCGGCCGCCCATCTCTCCACAGCGCCCGGGTCCTCAAGGTGCGTGTCACCAGGCCACATCCACTGGCAGGAAGCCAACACAGAGCCCACGAGACCCGAAACCACACCACATCATTACAATCATCACCTAATTTCACCCCAGACACACGTTTCTCACGAGCCACTGCTCCCTGCCAATTATCCTGCGGCCATTAGGGCCGATGGCAGCTGAAGCCCGCGATCCCGTCCATATGTTCAAGGGGCGCCTTCGGTGTGGGGGGCCTAGCCTAGGAGCAGACGGTGGGGAGCAGAGAGGTGGCGTGGCCTCCTCCAATAGCCGTCTGTGGCCTAAACTCCCAGAGGCCACAGACTCTCTGGGGGCCCCACAAGAGCGACAGGAAGCGCAGGTGGTGGGACCCCCGAGTGGCTAGTGCTGGAGGTGGGAAGAGCTGCCTGGCTCAGCCTCGGCCAGCTGGGAACAGGCGGCAACTCCCACTCCAGCTCTGACCTCAGGCCCGTTCTGTCCCTACAGCCTGGATTTAAACATCTATGCCACGGCTAAAAAGCAGCCTGAAAAGCTGGGTCGTGCCAGCACAGGGCATCGCAGCCTCACAGAGCCACCGGGAGCTGGGCGCTGTGGGGCAAGGAGAACGTGGCTTCAGCACTCGGAGGGGCTGCATGCAAACACACCTAGGCTTCCTCCAGCCCCGGACAGCAGCACCGAGCTGTGGCTCGCATGCCTCCTCCTCTGGGCGCCTGGACCCTGGCGACTCCCAGGTGTCAGGGAGGATGGCAGATGTGTGTCGGGCACATCGGGAGCTGATGGGCAAACGTGGTTGCCAATGCGGGATGTACAGCAAACCCAGCAGCCCTCAAGGGCTGCAGCACAGAGCTCAGACTTGCGTGCTTTCATGACTGTGGTAGGCTGGGCAATGGCCCCAGAGAGATCCACGCTCTGGCGCCCGTGACCCGTGGATGCATCACCTCGCAGCAGGAGGGGCTCTGCAGGTGCAGGTGGGACTGAGCCGAGGACCTGGAGATGGGAGATGGTCCTGGGTGGCCGGTGGGCTCAGAGTCCTCAGGAGGTCCCCATTGGAGGGGGTGCAGGAGGTGAGAGGAGGTGACACAGGGAAGCAGAGGACAGAGCCCTGCTTCTGGAGGCAGGGGAAGGGGCCACACACCCACGGCCCCCACAAGCTAAACAGGCAGAAAACGGCTCCCTTGGAGCCTCCAGAAGGAGCCAGCCCCGCCACACCTTTTCACCCCAGGACCCCCACTGTGGACTTCTGCCCACCAGAGCTGTCAGAGAATGAAGCTGCTGTCTGAAGCTGAGCGGTTTGTTTTGTAGCAACAGGGAGCACGCAGGATGACTGCTGGCTGTGCCCCCAGCAGGTGTCCTCAGCAATGCCCACATTTGCTGTTTTTTGAGGCAGGGTCTGGTCTGTCACCCAGGCTGGAGCACGTTGGCACAATCACGGTTCACTGCAGCCTTGAATCTCTGGGCTCAAGCAATCCCGCCACCTCAGCCTCCCGAGTAGCTGGGACCACAGGCACACACCACTGCGCTCGGCTACATTTTTGTAGCAATGGGGTCTCCCTGTGTTGCTCGGGCTGGCCTCCAACTCCTAACCTGCTGTGCTCTTCCGGCCTCAGCCTCCTGAGGTGGTGGAACTACAGGTGCGACCACAGCATCCGGCTTAACGCCCATGTATAACAGCTTCTTATTTAGCCAGATGTCCCTGCTAACCAGGTCTAACCATTATTAACATTACTGCTACTTCAGGACTGTGGGCTCTGGTGCCCTGGGCTGAGGCCGTCTGCAGCTCTGCCCACCAGGCCCAAACTACAAAGTCTCTGGTGGAAGGCAGAGGAGGGGCCGAGAGGTGCATCTGCGCAATGGAATATTATTCAGCCATAAGAAGTCAGGAAACCTGGACATGAGCTACCATGTGGATGAACCTTAATAAGCCAGTCACAGAAGGACAGACTGTGATTCCACTTCCAGGAGGTCCCTGGAGTCCTCAGAGCCCTGGACACAGCAGCAGACGGGGGTGCCAGGGCTGGGGGTGGGGGGGAGTCCGTGTTTCGTGGGCACAGAGCTTCAGTTTGGGAAGATGGAAAAGTTCTGAAGATGGCGGCGGTGACGGCTGCCCAACAGCAGTGAACGGCTTAGTGCCACTCAATGGGAGCTGAAAATGGGTTAGAATGGCAACTTTTCTGCATAGTTTGCCAAAATAAAGAAAGGAGGGTGGATGGAATATAAGCCTTTTTCCTCCCAGGAGGCAGTGACACGATTTCCCATTTCTTCAGCACCCACTGTGTGCAGTGGACCAGGCATTTCCCCACAGGGAGCTGCTGCCCCCATCTGGGTCACAGCCCAGGAGCAGGAGACCCGGCACGGGGCAGGCGACTCGGCACGGGGCAGGCACTGAAACCAAACTGCGCGCTGGGCTTCCCAAATTCTCCGAGGCACCCAGGAGACCTGAGAGGTTGTCCTGGGTAGACTCTGGCTTGGGGTCTCCCCAGTGTCTCCAGAGCTGTGTGTAGGGCGCTCACGGCTCCTGCACCCCCACTCCTGCACCTCGGACAGCACAGTGCGCGCAGGAAACCCCGCAGAAGCCAACCCTGTGTGGCAGCTGGACTTGATTGCATCAGAGAGCTCACATTTTGTCAGTAACACCGGCTCCTATTTCTCAAGAACTCGTGTTTTAGCAAACAGCACTGAAGCGCTCACAGCAATGTGCTCTCCAGGGAGCACTGAGTTAGGGTTCCACCGCCAACCCTCAGTGGCTGGCTTGGGATGGTCAGCCAGCGACTCAGCTCGTCTGAGGCCTGAGCTGGGCAGGGGCTTGTACTGTCTGGGATTCAGCATGTATTTAATCACAAGTGAGGCTGAGCGATTTTCATGGGAATAACCAACATTTTACCATTCCCCACATCCCATCAATCAAGTGGACAGGAGGTGACGTCCTTAGCTAGCCCCTAGCTGGGTGCTCGGAAGCGCCCTGGCTTCTGGTTTTGTGACGTCAGTAACACGTCAATTCTCATGCTTTCAAATATTCCCTTAGGACGGGGGTGAGAACCACCTTGCTCGGCTCTTCACAAACACGACAATCACTTCCGAAAGAGATTTTTGGTCAGCTGCAGCAGCTGCAACACTCGGACACGTGTCACCGGGCCCCATGCGGAGGGCGACTGCTTCTTAACTGAACAACCGATTTAGGGACGCGCATCAGGAGGTGTGAAGGGCTGGGTGCCACAGAGCCCGGGGTTGTCCCTGAGAGGATCTGGGGTTTTAGGGTACACAGGGCTAGGGCTGGTGTTCCTGGGGTGACTTCTGTAGCTGGAGCAGCCCAAACTCAGATTCTCTAACGTGACACAAATGCATTTTTCCTCCTGGACATCCGACCGAGGATATCCAAACACTTGGGCGCCTTTTGGAAGTATAATCAGGACCTGGGCCTCATAAAGATGACGGGGGAAGGCAGCCCGGATGCCAGACATCCAGACTGCGTGGTATCACATGGCTTCCAAATCTACATTGACCTCAAATCTGCACCGGGGCCACGGGCTTGGGTCAGTTCAGCTCCTTGCTGTGCCTTTCAATGATGAGGTGTCCCCCAGGCAGCCATAGGCTCTGTGGTGCTGAAGGTGGGTGCTCTGCCCCGTGAGGGATGGAGGGGCCTCCATGCAGTCCAGGGAGGCCAGTGCCGAGGGGAGGGGTGCCCGAGCCCCACGCTGGTGGGGTGCTCTGCCTCCTGGTGTGGCCATCAGAAAATACAGGGAGACTTTTCCAGAGCAATACTCAGCTACGTCTGTTCAGACACAGTCATGGCCCCTTTTCCAGGAATCCCACCACTCCGACAACACAAACCCCCAGGCCTAGGGATTGGTGCTCATGGTCCTTCCCCAGACACTTCCAGAACGTTCCACGACACACACTGGCAAGCTTTCGCCTTTTCTTGCCTCCTCATGGTAACAGACGTTGATCCACAATGACACACACTTCTGCACAGGCCTTCTCAGGTTAGTGGGGACGGGATGCATGGGGCAGGAAGTCCAGGAAAGGGGCAGGAAGATCCACACCCAGACCTCAGCACCCAGACCACTCAGCACCCAGACCTCTTAGCACCCAGACCTCCCAGTGTGGGAGGAAAGTCTCATAAGTGCCGAAGCAGGAGACTGAAGCCTCAGCCAGTGCCTGTCTGATAAACAGAATATAGAAAGAAGACTCTAGTTAGGAATAAGTATCATGAGTGATCGGATATTAGTCTTACTGAATATTAAGTATCATGAGTGATGAGATACTAGTCTTACTGAATACTAAATATCATGAGTGATTGGATATTAGTCTTACTGAATACTAAGTATCATGAGTGATTGGATATTAGTCTTACTGAATACTAAGTATCATGAGTGATGAGATATTAGTCTTACTGAAAACTAAGCCTTGATTAAAGCCTTCTTGTAGTTTATGCATACTTATTTAGGAACGTTAGGTTGCTGAGGTTAGGGACTGATGAGGGACGCTATGGAATGTGGCCAGGAGGCAAGAACATTAATACCTGTGGAACACTGACTGGCTTTCAATGCTGAAAGCCAGCCCTCTGTCACACCTGCATAAGGGTTGCTGGAGGGCATCTGAAATCTCTGCAGTAGTGACTGTGCTCGGGGAAGCACCCGCTACTCAGCAGACCTTGGAAGAGAACATTCCCTGTCCTTGGGCAAGTCAGAGAGCACTCCACTCCCCTGAGCTCTTGTGGAAGGACTGATATCAGTCAGCCCAACCCGCAGCTACCCGGGGGGTTAATTGTCTCTACGTGGTGCTGTGCTATATAGGCCAGTCTGTGTCTGCTTTCACTCCCCACTTTTGCACCTGCTTCCTCTTTTGAAGACAGTAAGAAGGAGCATTATTTTTGACGCCTTTGTTCTTACCGGGCAAGCACAGCACACAGTGCTGACGCACCTCGCTGCCCCTGCTTCGGCTACTTCAAAGCCCTGGCCCCTTTGTTCCTTAGACATGTGATTTGCTTGAACTCACCCTATTCTCCCAACCCCCTACTTTGTACTCAATAAAAGTCAGCGTGTCCAGGCACTTGGGGCCACTACCGGACTCCGTGCAGCAGGTGGTAGTGGACCCCTGGGCCGAAACTTTTTATCTCTTTATCTCAGCTTCTTGTGTCTTTATTTCTACACTCTCGTTTCCGCACCCGTAGAGAAGACCCTCTAGACCCAGTAAGGCTGGACCCTATAACACAGCACCCAGACCTCCCAGCACCCAGACCCTGGCACACAGACCTCTCAGCACCCAGACCTCCCAGCACCCAGACCTGTCAGCACCCAGACCTCCCAGCACCCAGACCCTGGCACACAGACCTCTCAGCACCCAGACCCTGGCACACAGACCTCTCAGCACCCAGACCTCCCAGCACCCAGACCTGTCAGCACCCAGACCTGTCAGCACGCCGACCTCAGCACCCAGACCTGTCGGCACCCAGACCTGTCAGCACCTAGACCTCGGCACCCAGACCTCAGTTCCACAGCCGGAAGCCTGCCTGGCCCTGGCCCTGTCCTCCAGCCCTGAACACTGTGGTTGGGTCTCCTCGGTCCACAATGACCAAATGTCACACAATTCTCTAGGCCCCGGATACCCAATATTTTAGCTCCACGTTGTCCAAACTTTGAGGGCCTGACGAGCAGAACAGTTTCCGGCGGAGGCCCGCGGACCGATGCTGCGTCCTGAAACCCAATGTAACCTGGAGCCTCTGTTGTCTCCTGCTGGGGGGTGGGGTTTGCCAAGACCAACACCAGCGGCGCTCCCTCTGCCCCCGGCGCCTTCAGCTCAGCCCTCCGCCCCCCTCACTAACCCGCAGCCCCGCCGCAGCCCCGCCCCGAGCTCACCCGCTCCTCCTCCGCGCGGATGTCCGGCATCGTGCTCAGGCAGAGGCCCACGGCCGTGACGGCCACAAAGGACACGGACACGCAGGCGAAGACCTTGCCCGCCAGGCCCGAGTGCGGGTTGTCCACCACGTCGCGCAGGCGTCGTCGGCCGCGCTGCAGCCGCCCCCGGGGCCCCAGGGCGCGCGCCGGGCTCCCCTGCGCCCCGCGCTCCGCCGGCTCCGCGCACGCCTCGGCCGCCTCCTCCTCGCGGCGGCGCAGGCGGCGCAGGCAGCAGCGCTCCAGGCGCGCCTCGTCGATGCCCCAGTAGGCCAGCTCGTCGCGGAACGCCAGCGCGCACGGGCCCCGCAGCAGCCGCAGCTTCCCCGCGCGCAGCAGCGCCACGATGGCCCGGAAGGCGCACGGGCTGCGGTCGAAGAAGAACTCGTCGCGGCTCACGTCGTAGTCGTCGCACACGCGCAGCAGCTCGTCGTGGCCGCGGCAGGCGCGCAGGCGCTCCAGGCGCGCGAGGGGGCACCGCGCAAGCGCGGCCCAGGCCAGGCGCACGCGGCAGCCGCCCACGTTGATGATGACGTGCCGCGCGCGGGCCGCGCCGCCCACAGCGCCGCCGCCAGGGGGCTCCGCGTGCCCGGGGAGCAGCGCCATGGCTCCATGCGCCGCAGCGGACGCACGCAGGGGCTCCCGCGGGCTCAGGAGGCCGCGCCTGCAAAAGGAACGGAGCGCGTTAGGGCCGCGGGAACTGAGCTGGGGAGCGCGTCCGCCCGCGGGGATCCAGGCGCCGGGCGGCACTGACGCGACCCCTCCGCCGCCCCGCTCCCGCTCCCGCTCCCGTTCCCGTTCCCGCTCCTCCGAAGGCCCCACGTCTGCACCTGGTTCCCGCGGGGGCGCCTCAGGCGTCCGGGGACCCCGCCCAGGGGCGACCTGGCCTTGAGTTACCGCCGAGAGAACAGCCGGGTGTTCTCCAACGACGGGCCTGGAACACGTGGTCCGACGGAGTTTGGACAAATCGATGCAGACGGAAAAGAGCCCGATGTTTCAGGACCACCGCCCCGACCCGTAAGGCCGTCGCGATATCTGGGGAGAGACGCAGCCCCCGTTTAGTTTGTGCGCCGCGGACCAGCCACGTCCGAGGACCCTACTTGGCCTCCTGTGAGGCGGAGAGGCTGCACAGTAAGGAGCGCCGGAAGTCCCTCCCTCCCTAGCACAATGAAAAACCTGGGAAAAAACCGTCAAGAGTCAACTTTTTTGGAACTCCGGAAACTAACCAAAAGCTTGCAGCAACCATGGGACACTGAGAAAGAACAGCTGAGTCTTGGTAACAATAACAAGCTTTGGCCGTTTCACATACCCTGCACCCCCGCTCCGCGGAGGTCTTGAAAGTAGCAGCCTGCATTCCCGGTACCAGCAGCAGCACTGGAAGGAGACGCGCAGGCCTCATTCACTGGGGACCATAATTAATTGTGGCTCCATGGAAGATTGCTCAAAGGGCCTGCCTTCATCTCCTGTAAGTTGGAAATCCCTCCGTGCAAAGGCAGCCACCTGGGCGGTTTTAGTCAGAAAACGTTTATAGGAAAGTGTTTTAGCTATTGCTACCTGAGGCAGTGGATGAGAATTGGGACCACAGCCTAACAAAAAGCTTGGGATGGAAGGCTGGGGAATGAGATGATTTGGGAATAAGGGCTTGAAAAAGTTCCAACAACTTCCTGGGAATCTGGAAGGGCACACACATGGTGGGGTGTGCACATGCCGGGAAAGGCTGGAGAAGTCTCGAAAGTCACTTTTCTGGCTGACCTTCAGATTCTGCAAGGAGGAGGTGATAAGACAGAGATTTGACCAGCCTGGCTGAAGGTGGCCCCAAGACACACAGAGCCCATCTGCAAAAACAAGTTTTAGTTTTTATTCCAGACATTTAAAAATCTATGTCCAATCACTTGCTGCCCACTAAGCTACTGGAACAGAGACATCAGGGGCCACATAAGACAAAGAATAGTTACTAAACCACAGTAGCTACAAAAAAATCCTGGGGAGTGGGGAGAGTCCGAGTTCCAGAACTGCCACTTATTAAAAATCTACAGTTTTCAACAAAAAATTACAAGGCTTACAAAGAATATAAAAATGTAGCTCATAGGAAAAAGCAACTAAAAAAAAAATCCCTGAAGAAGCCCAGATATTGGATTCACTCTTCAAGGAGCTAAAGTAATTTGTGAGAATGATGTCTCACCAGAGGATATTAATAAAGAGAAGTTATTCAAAAAGTGATAGAAATTATGTGTTGAAAGCATAATAGCTGAAATGAAAAGCTTATTAAAGGGTCTCAACAGCAGATATGAACAGGCTTAAGAAAGAATCAGAGAAATTGAAGATACATCATTTCATAGTATCCTATCTGAGGAGCAGAAAGAAATAACTGAAGAAAACTGAGCAGTGCCTAAGAGACCTGTGGGATACCATCAGATGTACCAGCCTTTCCATAATGAGAGTCCCAAAAGGAAAGAGAACAGGAAAGAAAGAATATTTGAAGAAATAACGGTAAAAAAAAACCCACTTCAAATTTGATGAAAAACATTACACATCTAAGAAGCTCAACAAACTCCAAGTAAGATAAATTCAAAGACATCAACACTGACACACCATGATCAAGCTGTCTAAAGACAAAGACTGGCCAGGCACAGTGGCTCACGCTTGTAAGCCCAGCACTTTGGGAGGCCAAGGTGGGTGGCTATTCTGAGGTCAGCAGTTCAAGACTAGGCTGACCAACATGGTGAAAACTTGTCTGTACTGAAAATACAAAAATTAGCCAGGCATGGTAGCAGGCAGCTGTAATCCGAGCTACTCAGGAGGTTGAGGCAGGAGAATCACTTGAACTGGGAAGGTGAAGATTGCAGTGAGTCAAGATTGTGCCACTACCTTCCAGCCTGGGCAATAGAGAGACTCTGTTCAGAAAGAAAGAGAGAATTTTGAAAGCAGCAAGAGAGAAGCAACTTATCATGTATGAGGGAGCCTCAGTAAGATTAATTGTTAATGTTTTTCATCAGAAACCATGGAGGCCGGCAGGCAGTGGGGTGACATAGTTAATGAGCTGAAAGAAAAAAAAACTGTCAACCAAGAAATTTATACCTGGTGAAACTGTCCTTCAAAAATGAAAGAGAGGCCAGGCATGGTGGCTCACACCTGTAATCCCAGCACTTTGGGAGGGTGAGGTTGGCAGATTGCTTGAGGCCAGGAGTTCAATACTACCCTGGCCAACAAAAGAAACCACAAGGGAATTAAGATGGCACACTGGAAAAATGTCTATTTAACACAAAAGAAGGCAGTAACAGAAGAACAAAAAATATGTAAGACGCAGAGAAAAGAAATGGCAAACTAGCAGAAGTCCCTCCTTATCAACAATCACCTGAAATGTAAATGGATTACGCTCAACAATTAAAAGACAAAGATTGGCTTAATGGATTAAAAACAATAACAACAACAAAAACCATAATCCAAGCATATAATGTCCACAAAAGACTCTCTTTAGATTTAAAGAGAAATACCTTGAAAATAAAAAGAAGTAAAAAGAGCTGGAGTGGCCATACTAATTTCTGACAAAATAGGTTTTCAGGCAAAAATTGTTGTGAGGGACAAAGGACATTATATAATGATAAAAGGGTCAATCCATGAACAGTTGTATACCAACAAATTAAATAATGAGGATGATGTAAACAAATTCCTTGAAACACATAAGTACCAAACTGTCTCAGGGAGAAACAGAAAATCTGAATAGATCTATAACAAAGAAGGATTAAATTAATAATCAAAAAAACTTCCCCCAACAAAAATCCAAGGACAAGATGGATTCACTGGCAAACTCTGCTACATATTTAAAAAAGAATGAATACCAATCCTTCTCAAACTTGTCAAAGGACAGAAGAGGAAGGAACACTTCATAACCATTCTCTGAGGAGACAAGGACATCATGGGAAAAGAAAATGACAAACCAATAACTCTGACAAAAACAGAGGCAAGGCTGGGTACAATGGCTCACACTTGTAATCCCAGCACATTGGGAGGCTGAGGCAGGTGGATGACCTGGGGTCAGGAGTTCAAGACCAGCCTGGCCAACATGCGAAACCCTGCCTCTACTAAAAAATACAAAAATTAGCTAGGTGTGGTGGTGGGTGCCTGCAATCCCAGCTACTCAGGAGGCCGAGGCAGGGAGAATTGCCTGAACCTGGGAGGTGGAGGTTGCAGTCAGCCAAGATTGCGCCACTGCACACCAGCCTGAGCAACAGAGCGAGACTCCATCTCAACAACCACAGAGGCAAAAATCCTCAAGAAAACACAAGCAAAATAAATCCAGCATCATATTAAAAGGATTGTATATGATGGCCATGTGATCATTTATCATAGAGATTTATCACAGGAATATAAGGGTGGCATGACATACAAAAATTACTATATACATATTTATAGGATGAAAGGGAAATGTGATAATTTCAATAGATGCAGAAAAGGGATTTGACAAAGTCTAACATCCTTTCCTGATTTAAAAAAACCTCAATAACTAGGACTGAAAGAGAACTTCCTCAACATGACAAAGTCCACAGTTAACTTCATAGTCAACGGTGAAAGACTGGATCCTTTGCCTCTAAGACCAGGAACAAGACTGAAGTGCCTGCTCTTATCAGTTCTACTTAACATTGTACTGGAAATTCTAGTCAGAAAAATTAGGCAAGAGAAAGAAAGAAAAGGCATCCAGACTCGAAAGAAGTAAAAGTATATTTTCAGATGACTTGATCTTATGATCTTATATACAGAAAACCTTAAAGAACACAGACAGACAGACAGACACACACACACGCACACACACACACACACACACACACACTCCCCACTATGAGAATGGGTTTAGCAAAATTGCAAGACATGAAATCAATATTTAAAAAATCAGTTGTATTTCTATGCAAAAGCAATGCACAATCAGAAAAGGAAGTTAAAAAATCCATTTATAAGAGCGTCAGAAAGAATAAAATACTTAGGAATAAACTTAACCAAGGAGGTGGAAAGACTTAGACACTGAAAACTACAAACATTGGTGGAAGAAATTTTAAGACTAAGTAAATGAAAAGACATCCCATGTTCCTGTATTAGAAGCCTCAATATTGTTAAGATGGCAATCTTTCCTAAATTGATCAACAGAGTCAATCCAATTGTATGAAAATCCCAGTAATTTTTTTGAAGACATTGACAAGTTGACCCTAAAATTCCATTGGAAATGCAAGGTAGCCAAAACAATCTTGACAAAGAACAAAGGCAGAGGGCTCAAACTTACTTGATACAATTTTATTACATGACTGCACCTAACTCTCATGTCGAAATGTAATCCCCAGTGTTGGAGGTGGGGCCTGCTGCGAGGTGACCAGATCACAGGAGTGCATTTCTCGTGGCTCAGTGCCATCCTCTTGGTGCTGTCCTCGAAACAGTGGGTTCTCATGAGTTCTGTTCAATTAAAAGTGTGTGGTACCTACCCCCCAACCTTGTTCCTGCTGTCACCATTAATGTGCCTGCTCCCCCTTTGCCTTCTGCTATGACTGGAAGCTTCCAGAAGCCTCCCCAGCAGCTAATGAGACATTAGCACCATGCTTCCTTTGCAGCCTGCAGAACCATGAGCTAATTAAACATTTTTTCCTTATAAATTACCCAGTCTCAGGTAATCCTTTATAGTAATGCGAGTATGCACTAGTACATTACTACTTATTCAAAGTGAATATAAAGCTACAGCAATCAAGAGTGTAGTATTGACAAAAGGGGAGATGTAAAAATTAATGGAGCAGAAACAAAAGTCCAGAAATGAACCCATAGGTCTATGGTCAATTCATTTTTGACAAGGTTGTCAAGACTATTCAATGGAGAAATAATAGTATTTCCAACAAGTGGTTATCCACATATAAAAAATAAAGTTGAACCTTCTATGGTTTGGATATTGGCCTCCAAATCTTACAGTGGAATTTGATCCCCAGTGTTGGAGGTGGGGCCTAATGGGAGGGGTTTGGGTCACGGGGGTGGATCCTTCACGCATGGCTGGGTGGTGTCCTCATAGTAATGAGTGAGTTCTCATCCTCTGCGTTCCCTCCAGAGTTGGCTGTGGAACCAGCCTGGCACCCCTAACCCTTGCTTCCTCCCTGTCCATGTGGTCTCTGCACACACCAGCTCCGTGCCGTCTTCTGCCATGACTGGAGCTGCCTGTGGTCTTCATCAGATGCGGATGCCCAATCTTGAACTTTTCCAGACATCAGAATCATGAGTTAAGCAAACCTTCTTCTTGAAATGAATTACCCAGCCACAGGTATTCCTTTATAGCAACACTGAATGGACCAAGAGAGACCCCTACATCACACTATATATAAAAATTAATTCACACTAGATCAGAGACCTTAATGTAAGTGCTAAAACTCTAAAACGCTCTTAGAAGAAAACAGAAGTGTAACTTTCGTGACCGTGGGTTAGACACTGGTTTCTGGAACAGGACGTCAAAAGCACAAACAGCAAAAGGAAACAGATACACTGGACGTCATTCAAATGCAGTTCTTCTGTATATCGAATAGCAGCACCAGAAAAACGAATGACAACTAACAGTGGAAGAAAACAGCAAGTCACGTATCTGGTAAGAGTCCAGTGTCCAGAATGTTAGGAGCTCTTGCAGCTCGACCGCAAATGACAAACAACCCAATTTAAACATGGCCGGAGGATTTGGATAGATATTTCTCCAAAGGAAATATGTGAATGGCTAATAAGCACGTGAAAAGTGATCAATAGCACTAATCGTTATG
This sequence comes from Cacajao melanocephalus, assembly GCA_963573385.1. Lineage (NCBI taxonomy): Eukaryota > Metazoa > Chordata > Mammalia > Primates > Pitheciidae > Cacajao > Cacajao melanocephalus. The sequence goes on along the minus strand of CAUYLG010012918.1, from coordinate 33,424 downwards.
GAAATGTAAACTAAAACCACAGGACACCACTTCACATCCCCTAGGGTAGCTATATCAAACAAATGAAAAAACAAAACCACCCAACAAGTGTTGGAAAGGCTGTGGAAAATTGGACCCTGGTACATTGCTGGTGGGAATAGAAAATGTCACAGCCACCGTGGAAAACAGTTTGGCAGTTCCTCAAAAATTTAAACATACAGTTCCCATGTGACCTGGCAATTCCACTCCAAGGTACACTCAAGACAAATGAAAACATGTGCTCACACAAAAACCTAAATGTTCACAGCGGCATTATTATTATAGCCAGAAAGTGAAAACAACCCAAATCCCATCCACTGATAAATGGATAAGCAAAATGTGGGGCCTACACAGGGGACTGTTATTCAGCCACGAACAGGAATCAAGTCCTGCTAATGCCACAGTGTGGATATAAACCATATGCTAAGTGAAAGCAGCCGGACAGAAAAGGTCACATATAGTGTCTGAGCCGGGTGTGGTGGCTCAAGCCTGTAACCCCAGCATTTTGGGAGGCTGAGGCGGGTGGATCACTTGAGGTCAGGAGTTTGAGACCAGCCTGGCCAACATGGCAAAACCCTGTCTCTACCAAAAAATACAAAAATTCGTCGGGTGTGGTGGGCACCTGCAGTCCCAACTACTTGGGAAGCTGAGGCAGAAGAATCACTTGAACCTCGGAGGTGGAGGTTGCAGTGGGCCAAGATTGCACCACTGCATTCCAGCCTGGGTGACAGAGTGAGACTGTTTCAAAAAGTAAAATAAAATAAAATATCCATGATAAGTAAATTCACAGAGACAGAAAGCAGGGTGGGGGTTCCAGGGGATAGAAGGAGGGGCGTTGGGGAGTGACTGCTAATGGCTCGGGGTTTCTCTGGGGAGGACGTAACATCCTGGAATTAGTGGGGATCATTGCACAACCTTGTTAATACACTAAAAAGCACTGAATTGTGCACATGAAAATGGTAACTATAATGTTACGGGAATCTTAAATTATAAAAATCATCCTGAGTAAGTAGGTCCCAGGGGAATCCAGTAACATGCAAGTCTCATCACTGAGGTTCGAGGGCCACTGCCTTCCCCTGTCAACATTAAGTCGTTTTTGTGGTTGTTACTAACAAGCGTATACTCGAACCTCTGCCAAGTAAAGCTTAAACCCCCCACAAGGGCAGCGCAGGAACTGGGAAGAGTGGGCGTAGTGGGTGTGCTCAGTGTGCAGCTCACAGACGCCAACTTGACCCAAGCCTGTCATTCACCAGAGATTTTAGGGGGAAAAAAGTCAGATGAAAAGGAGGAGGGAGGGAAGAAGGGAGAGAAAGAGACTCTAACAAAATGGCACTAGGTAGCTTGCTGGTAGGAGCTCGGCACCCCCAAAGAAGAATTGGAGAAGCATCTTCTGAATGGGAGAAAGCTCCTTGGACTGCTCCTGCCATGGTGGGCAGGAGAGAAATGCTGGGTCATCATGGGGACCTGTGCCCTTCAGAGCCACGTTCACTGCATGAGAAGCGGGGGCGCGGTCAGGATTCCAGTGGTGTGTGTGCCTCTGTGCCCCAGGGTTCATTCAGTGAACACATAACCCCGTGTCAAGGACATGGCCTGGAGCACAGAACTGAGGAAAATGGATGAGTCCCACACATCCGTACTGCACGGGCTGTGGGGGCAGCTGTTGGGGTGGGCAGAGAGGTCTGCAAAGCAGGAGAGCTTCTCTGAGACTGAGGGCTGACCAGGCAGAGGGCTGGAGCAGGGGACCTCATTTTATTCAAAAGCAATCAGCTGCTTAGGTCATGGAAACTTGGTGCAGAGATTTTCTCCGCCCTACAAGTCAAGCGTTCTGGGGGATTAAAGGCTGTGAAAGTTCCAACCTGCCGGGCTCCCAGGGCTCACAAGATGGAGCTTCCTCATGTGGCAGGAAGTCGTCTGAACCTGCTGCCTCAGAGACTGCCCAGAATATGCAGCAACTATCTGGTTTGTCGAAGAAGCGTAGTGTTCAAACCCAGCTGCTCCAGCCCACTGTGGCCAGACGGCCCTGTGAGCTGAGAGCTCCCTTGTCCTCTGCGGTCCCAGGCGGGGCTCGGAAGGGGCTGTGCCCACTTCTGGGCTGCCTGTGAGGCATGCCTTTGGCAGGTGTGTCTCAGCAGCCACCAGAGTCTCACCTCACCGTCAGCAGAAGGCACAAGAATCTACCTAGAAGACTCTCTCTGAAATGAAAAACAGTAATCCCAGTACTACTTGAGGTGTCTTGCCAAATTCTGGCAGGTTCTGGGTTTACCTGGCTCTGTGAAGGTACAGGGTGTTCTCTTTCAGGGAACTGGTGAAATCGCAGCTGAGACCAGCGGCTTCGACCTGGAAAATGAGTGTCCAGTTTCACCCTAGGGAACAGAGAGTCGCCTGAGTTATTACTGTGGAGCATCGTGGTTCGACAGCCCACCCTCCAGTCCCCGCAGAGCACGTGCGTCAGGCTTGCAGGACAGGCTGACTTCCCTTGTAGACAAGTGCTTCGTGTGCTCCAGGTTTTTTGTAGAAGGGGATGAATAATTATTAAGATAACTGGATAACCAGCTATAACCTGGAACTTTTGCTGTAAAAGGCTTTCTTCCTCCCAGAATACACATTTTAAAATATGGGCATAAATTACATGCTACATTAAAAGTGTTTTAAAGCTAATTACTTGACTTAAGAGATTGCAAAGCTACTTCTGAAAGCTCTGGAGTTCCTCCCCATTCTCTGCATGGAACATCAGGAAAAGAAAGAAGATGAACAGCTCAATAGTAGAATGGCCGTCACAGCATGAAGGCAGAGCTGAACTGGTCCGAAGGAAAGCAGGGCCAGGCAGGGCTCCCCCTCCCTGGAGGGCGACCTGGAAGGAAACTGGCCGCCTGGTTCTGGAAGGTTACAAGGTCTCTGCTTAGCCAGGTCAAACGTGATACCATGTGTCTGTGAGCCTGACGTGCACAGTGGGGTGAGGCTGGCATCTCTGTGGGTGAGATGGCCAAGAAATTATTACTGACGAAGGTGGCCGCAGGCCAGCAATGCCCATGACGCTGTTCCCAGTCGGGGGCAGTTCTGCCCTGGGACAGCCAGCAAGGTCTGGAGATGTCTGAGATGGTCACGACGCTGACTGGCATCCAGTGGGTAGAAACCAGAGACGCTGCCAACACCCTTCACAGGAGGCTCCCAGAGCGAAGAATTACCCAGCCCAGTGTCAGCAGGGACTGGCCGGAGGCACTCTCAGTTCAAGTCTCATGAGATTCCCACAGACAAAGCCCCAACCAAGACCAACTTAAACTAAGATTACAAACCACACACAGCAACAGTCCTCCATGAGTGCGTGCCAGCACACACGTTAGGAGCTGGATTAGCGTCTTAGGAACTTCAGAAAATAGAATCATAGAAAATAATGAATGAAGGAATTAAAAACACAAGAGAAAGCAAAAACATTGTAATAAAACCGCAGGAGAATATAAATAAGAAACAAAACTAGAAATGAAAAATAGAGCCAGTAGACAAAATTGAAGTGGAAAGGTCTCCCGCTGAGGACCATCTCCCAGAGGCTTCAGGAGTCCACAAGAGGCAAATATTACAGAAAAGTCACACACGGAGGAGAGAGTAAAATTACCAAAATTACTTCACCAGGAAGCTCAGAAGAGGCAGAAACAAGCCAATGAGAGGCAAGGTGTAAAGACTTGGATTTTGCCAGCCTTACGGAAGGCAGAAGTCCACCGTGTAAAGGATCTTTGAGGATGAGGAATCGTGCACCCCCCGGCCCTCCACGGGGACCTCTGGAACTTTTACCTTTAAAATAATGGCACACAGGGGAACTTGGTGATACCGAACTTGGGGAATCAGAAAGCGCTTGTGTTTCTGTATGCGACTGTTGTGACGGCATCCAGACAGGACATGGCCACCCGGGCAGGACACGGCCACTGCTGCCCTCACCCAGGGCTGGGGGCTCAGGCGAACGGGGCTGGGACAGTGAGGCTCTGATGGGCAGTGGCCAAAGACGCGGAAGGCCTGGCTCTCCTCCTGCAGGCAGGCAGCCCCATGCCTTCCCTCCGGGGCCCGTCCTGGACGCCTGAGTCCAAGACCAGGAAACAGCGGCAGGCACAGCTGGCGCTCCCCAGGAACCGACTGCAGAGCCAGGTTGAGCCGGGCAGGTGGAGCCTAGACGTCCACCTGTTTGTTCTGCCCATGCATGGTGGACTCCAGAGCAAATCGGTCTGTGCTGTTTCACAGGACTGGACCTTGAGGTTGGAAACCAGAGCGGGAAGCCCCCTAAGTCCTGGTCCCTACTTGGCCCAGAGGCCCACAGGGTCAAGCCACCCACCACTTAAGTAGTTAGTGCCAGCCCTGGAGTGGCGCCCATCCCAGCCTGGGCCGCTCCTGGAGCACAGATGTGGAGGCTTCGGGCCAGGCCTGTGGTCCCACCCAGTGCCTTCCGCCAGAGTCCCGGGGGTCGCCCACAGCTACGCGTTGCTGACACGGCTCCTGGCATCCAGAAGCTCCTGACTCGCTGTCGCGTCTGCTCTGAGCCACCTGTCAGCCGCACCCACAGCCCTAGCAGGTTCCCGCCTCCCCTCTTGCCCTCTGTCCCCAGCTCAGCGACCAGGGCAGGCCTCCTAACACCTACACGCCACCCTCTGCTTAAAACGCCGGAGCTCACAGCCCTAACTGGCTGGTCTGTCCCTCCCCTCCTCCCTCCCCTGGGCACCCAGGCAAGTCCTGCCTCAGGCCCTCAGCACGCCGTTCCTCTGCCCAGAACAGCTGCTCCGCCACGCCCACGGTGACCCCCTGCCCTCGGCCTTCGCTCAAACCTGCCTTCTCTTCAGAGTCATCTGCGCCACTCGATTCACGCCGAAGCCCATGCCCACCTCACTTTGCTGCGTCCTTTCCTTCCCCGCTAAAGGACTAAATGATTCACATTATCTTTACCCAGTGTTATTTTCTGTCTGCTCCCGCTAGGATGTAAGCGTCTTGAGGGCGTTCCCACTGTCCGTTTGGCCCACCCTCCTATTTATGGGAACACTTCAGGGCACACACAGGTGACCAGGATGCATTGCTGCAGGGACAGACCGGGGCAGGAAAGGTCTCAGGCTGCCCAGGATCCTCTCTGCACGTCCAGCAGGGTACCCATGCCACGATGTGTCTAGCCCGGGGCCTGCCCCATGGCGGGAGTGGGGGACCTGGTCAGCAGTGACACAAGGAGCCCGAGGAACCCAAGTGGTACACCCAGGGAAACGACGAAGACCTGTGAAGGCAGGAGACCACAGCCCCACACTGCTTTGTGCTGGAAAGAACCCTGAGCCGCGCAGGAAGCCTGGAGTTTAATGACGGCTCAGCCCCTGATGGGCGGGGATGATGGAGGAGCTCCTGACCTCCTTCATTCCCTGTCCACGGCTTCAAAGTCCAGCTCATGTCCAGAGGGCGGCCCACGCCTGGGCGCAGACACCGGTGAGCTGCCATCCACGTGGACCACGGCAATCTGGGAGGAATGCGATGGTCACTATTGGGGCAAAGCCGAGTGGCCCCAGGCACCGCAAAGAGGCCGGAGCTGGGCTCCACATGACCCTACACTGAGACGCCCCCTGCGAGTGCAGCGGCTGAGTTCTGAGGGAACACTTCCCCCACTGCCTTAATTAAAGCCGAAACCTCTTAGGCACAATTAAACAGATTCTGACCGTGCACGGGCTCTTTGGACATGCTCTGATATTACAGACATAAAGCAAAGATTAAGTTGAATACAAAATGTTCCTCATGGGGTTGAACTGCTCAGAGCCGGCATCATTTGCACTGCTGGAGATTAATGGCACATTATTGGAAGTAACAGTGCGCACACCATCCTTTCCTGGGGCGGACGCTTGGGAGCACACTTCCTTGAAACAAGGTCACTGGAGGGGGAACCCTGCTGGCGGTAATGAAGTGTCGCTCATGCACAGATAGCGCGTGCCACCCCTCAATTCTAGCGCCAACGCAAGTCCTCACAGGATGTCTAACGAGCAGAGCCTCCGTGCAGCCTGACAGAGTGGGCACAGCAGAGCCAGGTGAGTGCCACGGCCGGCATCGGCCGCACAGCCCTGGAAAACCCACTTCACGTTGCTGAGCCGCAGATTCTGCAGCTGTAAAACTGACGTGAATAATAACAGAATAGCCCCTGTCTTACAGGACTGTTGTGAGGATTGAAAGCAGTGTGGATGCCTGGAACGGTTCTGGTGCGTAAGACCTCACAGGCACACGTACACTCATATTCACACACACACACACTCACACACACATTCACACTCACACATTCACAGGTGTTCACACACACAGTCACACACAGGCATGCACATTCACACACATGAACGCACATTCACACACACACATTCACACACATTCACAGACATTCACATACGCACACAGTCACACACAGGCATGCACATTCACACACACACATTCACACACACATTCACAGACATTCACATACACACACAGTCACGCACATTCACACACATGAACGCACATTCACACACATTCACACACACATTCACAGACATTCACATACACACACAGTCACACACAGGCATGCACATTCACACACATGAACGCACATTCACACACATTCACACACACATTCACAGACATTCACAGACACACACAGTCACACACAGGCATGCACATTCACACCCACACACCCGCACACGCACACACACCGTGTAGCTTTAAAAGGCTATCAGGTCACTTCTTGAGATCAAGGGTCGTATTTGTATTGTCTGCTCTCACTGATTTAATATTGAATGCGTCCTCGAATGTTGGAGGTATTCCAACCGGAGTGACTCCATCTTGAGTGAGGGCTGGAAAGTGAGCCTGGGACTTGCTGGGCTGCATCCAGAAAGTGAGGTGTTCCGAGACTCTCGATGTGTAAGGAACAGATTGATCGCACTTACTTAACAGACCCAGACTTAGGAGTGTCCTGCGATCCTGATATCTTAAGAACAGAAGCATTCCTAATTTTGCTTTAAAGATAATAATATTGATTCTTGCAAAATATAGTAATAAACAAAATCCTTTATCATAAACCCTCGTAGCAGAGCACATCTCCCTGTGATCTTTTTCCATCTTTATATAAACAAGCATCGCGCCTCGGGTGGACGCGTTCCTCCTCTTACTCTCGGGAACGTCCTGCTCTGCCTGTGGAGCAGCTGTTCATTCACCACTTTACTTTCTTAATAAACTTGCTTTTGTGCACATGGTGGACTTGCCCTGAATTCTTTCTTGTGCGAGGTCCAAGAACCCTCTCTGGGGGTCTGGATCAGGACCGCTTTCCGGTGACACAAGGACTCCGTGGATGTTTGGAGCAGAAGCTGGAATCGCAGGCTAAGTCCACTCTGTGCACCCACCTGGTCTTACACCACCTCCAGCGCGTGCCCTCGTGGGTGTGAAAGCAACGTTTAAATTCTTACTGGGCTGTGATTGCTCCTAGTTTTATGCAAACAAACTTACAGAAAAGGATCTACACCCTGAAGGCTGCATGCTTAGAAACTTAGAGGAGAAACATATAGCTAAAGAATTTCAGAAGATTGTCTTCCTGTGAAAACCCAGAGAGGGGCACCGAGGCGTGCCAAAGCGTGTACTCAAAAAGACCAATAGGAAAGGAATCAACAACAGAACTCAGGGGCAAAAGGGAAGGCTCAAATTTAAAAGTGAGGGCTGGGAGAGACAGCAGCTCCCGTCGAGATGAGAATATGCTGAGAAAACACTCTGCAGGCTTCGTGCCAATGAAGAAAATAAAATTGGATTACTAGAATTGACTTAAGAAATGGAAACTCTGAATAAATATAAAATTCCTGAAGAAATTGAAATAGTAATTAAAAATCATATTATTTTTCCTCCAAAAATCAAACTCAAGTGACTTTATCAAGAGTTCTACCAAATATTCAAGGAACAGAATAATCCCAATTTTATACAAACTTTAATCACCTCTGCATGGAGAGGGCGGAAGATGTGGTTAGAGAGGGAGGGCTTCAGCTGTCTGGGCACGCTCAGCCCCACGGCCGCCAGCAAGCTGATGCCAGTCTCCAGGAAGCCATGGCACACACGTGCAGTCCACGTGCAGTATGAACATGTGTCGTCGGGAAAAGCAGTGACTGCCACTACCATGAACATCAGGCTTTCTCAAGTGTAGCTGATAAAGAGACGCCATTGGGATATCATAGCGTTTATGATTCTAGTTCACATTAGTATTCCTCTAAATGCTTATTTGGGGTGCTTCCATTCATGAATGATGGCTTACGGGGCGGGCTCTTTGCAGTTAGTGGGCTGTTACTCTGCATGAGCAAGACCCGCCAGGGCTTCCACACACAGCATGGTCCTCCCCGCTTAAGTAAGGATCACTCAGCATGGTTTCCGGACCAGAGCTTCTCAGCTGGGATCCACTGCGACCCTCAGTTCCCGGGGACTCCTGGCAATGTCCAGGGACGGTTTTGATTGCCTCAGCCTGGGATGCTCCTGACACGGAGGTGTGGAGGTCACGGATGCTGTTCAACCCCCGCAGTGCCCACGACAGCTTCCCAGCAAAGCTCTCTCACCCCAAATGTCCATAGTTCCAGAGAGAGAAGCCCCACATCCCAAGGCTGCCGGGAGACCTTGTATGAGGCCAGCAGGGCTGCCGTCCGAGAGGAGCACAGCAAAAAGGAAGCTCAGAGGATGTTTCACTGACGCTCAGAAGCCAACTGTTCCAGACTCAAAGCATTCGTCATGCAACAGATAGTGCCAGATGATCCAGCCATGGCAGATAAACGCTTTTATCAGCTGCTGCCCGCCTCTGTTCCTGCTCTGGCATCTTCACACATTTGGTTCACGCGTCACTTACCTTCCCCATGTCTTCTTACCAGCAGCTGCCCCGTGGCCAAACGAGTTTGTTCACAGGAGATGAGGCCCTTGTGACCCACACCCCGCTTTCAGGAAGACGCTTCTAGGCTCCTCTGTGGGGCCTTTTTCCAGATCCACACTTTGCCTTTCAGCTGGAACTCTTAACCTCGGGGACAACACGGGTTCACAGGAACAACACGTGAAACAGGGCCAGGCGGCACTAGAAAAACGATCTAAATGTGATGACTCCTGCAACCAACCAGCGAGCATACAGCTTCAGCTGAGAATTATCTAAAATATAAATGTATCTAACTTCAGTCCCTGGCTAATATTTAGTGTGCCAATGCATTTTTATTTTCCAATTCTTACTTGTTCTATCAAGAAAAACATTATATGATTTAAGACTGTAATCACCCATGGGTTAAAAAATCCAAACAAATAATTTTAAATAAAATAAGACTCAGGAGATTTTTGTTGTAAAATAAAGATGAGTAATATTAGTATCATCCCTGTAATCTCTTTCTGATACTCATGTGAGTTCACATGTGAGTCTCAAGTATTTTGATTTGAAATAGTTTTATTTTCTATATGCCGAAGTTACATAAATTATAAAAGGGTTCTATTTTTCATAAATACACAAAAATGTATAAAATGAAGTGTATAAGATCTAATTAGCAAGGTTTTGGTTCTGTTCAGAAGAGAACTTGCTAATGAGATCCATTTTTAGCCATGTTTTGACTAAGAAATTGACAATTTTTTTCAATTATGATTTATGGGACACAATCTCCAAGTCTATAATACATTCAGAAATTTGGTAACTAATAACTCTTTTCCACAAAGCAAGGTATATACAGTAGTGCTGCAAATAATTACTCCAAAAAGTTCCAAAATGAAATTTTTAGATAATTGCAGATTCACATGCAGTTGTAAGAAATAATACAGGGGTACCCTTGTACCCTTTACCCAATTTTCCCCATGGCAGCCTCCTCAAAACCGAGAAACGCCCTCACCAGCGGGACACCAACATGGACACATCCAGACACAGAGCTCTCCCCACACCAGGGTCCCTCCTGCGGTTTCACAGCCACACCCCCTGCCTTCCCAACCACCTCCTCCTGAACCCCTGGAAACTGTTAATCTGTTCTTCATCTTCATAATTTTGTCATTTCAACAATGCTATGAAAGTTGAACCACACCTTATGTAACCTTTTAGGATTGGCTTTTTTCACTCAGAATAATTCCCTGGAGAGTCATCTGGGTTGCTGCATACATCAGGAGTTCATTCCTTTTTATTGCAGAGTAGTATTCCATAGTGTGGATGCACCCAAGTTTGTTTAACCATTCACAAGTAGAACATCTGGGTTATGTCCAAGATTTGGCTATTATGAACAAAGCTGCTATAAGCATTTCCACACAGGTTGTTTTTCCTCTCTGGGATAAATGTTCATCAGAGCAAAAGGTTTTACTTTTGAGAAAATTCAATTTATCCTTTTCCCCCTTGTGGACTGGCTGGTTGCATATTTAGTTTTTAAAGAAACTGCCAAATTGCTTTCTAGAGTGGTTGTACCACTTTACATTCCCGCCAACAATGCATGAGAGAAATAGTGTCTCAGCATCTTTGCCAGCATTTGATGTCACCATTTTTTATTTATAGGCATTCTGATAGGTGTGTGGTGATGTCTCATTGTCTTAATTTACCCCACTTTACTGATGTATAATTGACAAATAAAAAGTGTCTATATTAAAGGTATACACTGTTGTGTTTTGATATATGAATACATTGTGAAATGATTACCACAATCAAGCTAATGAATATCTCCATCACTTTACACAGTTACCTTTTTCGTGTGTGATGAGAACATTTAAGATTTGCTCTCTTAGAAAATTTCAAGGATGCAGTATAATATTACTAGCTATAGTCAACCATGCTGTCTATTAGCTCTCTGGAAGTTATTCATCCTGGATATCTAAAACTTTGACCCCTTTGATCAACACCACTTCCTCCACCCCCAGTCCCCTGGCAACCACCCTTCTACTCTCTGCTTCTGAGTTCAACTTTTTAGATTCCACATATGAGTGAGATCACACATTACTGTTTTTCTATGCCTGGCTTATTTCACTTAGCATAATGTCCTCCAGGTTCATTTACATTGCCGCAATGACGAGATTTCTGTCTTTCTCGAGGCTGAATGATGTTCTGTTGTGCGTGTGTCTCTCTGTGCGTGTGTATATGTCAATAACATGTTCTTTAGCCACTCGTCTATAAATAGGCACTTAGGTGGACTTCATATCTTGGCTACTGTGAATAACGCCGCAATGATCATGAGAGTGCAGATATATTTTGCCTGACGTAAGTATAACCACCCCTGCTCTCTTTTGGTTACCATTTGCATGGAATATCTTTTTTTTGTCTCTTCACTTTCAGCCTATGTGTATCCTTAAAGCTAAAGCAAGTCTCTCATAGGTAGCCTATGGTTGGGTTTTGTTTTTAAAATCCATTCAGTAATTCTATGTCTTTTGATTGGAGAATTTCATCCATTTACATTTAAAGTAGTTATTGATAGATAAGAAATTACTACTGCCATATTGTTAATTGTTCTCAACTATTTTGTAGTTCTTTTGATTATTTCTTCCTCTTTTGGTGTCTTGCTATATGATTATTTTTTCGTGGTGATATGCTTTGATTCCTTTCTCTTTCACTTTTGTGTATCTATTACAATTTTTTCTTTGTAGTTACCATGAGGTATACATAAAATATCTTTTAGTTATAACAGTTTATTTAAGCTGATAACAACTTAACTTGAACTGTAAACAAAAACTCTATACTTTCTCTTCTCCTCACAGATTTTATGTTATTGATGTCACAATTTACATTATATGTTGTGTATCCATTACCAAATTATTATAGCTGTAATTATTTGTAATACTTTTGTCTTTCTACTTTTATGCTGGGATTAAAGGTGACTTATGTCCCACTATTACAGTATTAGAACATTCTGAATTTGACTATATTCTTACCTTTACAGTAAGTTTTATCCTTTAATATTTTTTCATGCTGTTAGTTAGCTTTCATTTCAACCTGAAGAATATTCAGCATTTCTAGTAAGGCAGATTTAGTGGTGGTATGCTCCCTAAGCTTTTATCTGTCTGGGAAAGTCAATATCACTCCTTACTTTCTGGAGGACACCTTTGCCAGGTATAATATTCTTGTTTGGCAATTTTCTTCCAGCACTTTGAATATATCCCACTCTCTCATGCCCTGCAAGGTTTCTGCTGAGAAATATGCTAATAGTGTTATGGGGGAGTTCCCTTATATGCGATAAATTGATTTCTTTGCTGCTTTCAAAATTCTCATTGTCTTTGACTTTTGAGAATTTGATTATAATGTGTCTTGGTAGATATCTCTATGTTTAATCTATTTAGGCTTCTTTGGGTTTCATGGATCTGGATGTTTATTTCCCTCTTTCAATTTGGGAAGTTTTCCATCACTGTGTCTTTAAATAGGCTTTCTTCCCCTTTTTCATTCTCCACTCCTTCTGGAGCACCTATAATGCATATATTGGTTTGCTTGCCGGCAGCCCATAAGTCTCTAGAATTTCTTCAAACTTTTTCTTGCTCTTCTGATTGAATAACTACAAATGCCCTATCTTTGAGATTGCTGATTCTTTCTTCTGCTTAATTGAGTCTGCTACTGAAATTTCTATGGAATTTTTCAATTCAATCATGTTTACTTCAGCACTAGAATTTCTGTTTGGGTCTTTTTTATTGTTTCTAACTCTTTGTTGTTGAACTTCTAATTTTGCTCCTGTATTATGTTCTTGATTTTTGTTTAGTTTTCTGTGTTCTCTTGTAGCTCACTGAGCTTCTTTAAGATGATTATTTTGAATTCTTTGTCAGGCTGTTTGTAGATCTCCATTTCTTTAAGTTTGGTTACTGGTGATTTATTTTGTTTATTTGGTGGTGTCATGTTCCCTGATTATTCATGATCCTTGTGGTCTTGCATTGGTATCTGAGTATTTAAAAAAGTAAGCACCTCTTTTAGTCTTTACAAACTGGCTTTTGCATGAAGAGTCCTTTATCAGTCAGCCCACCCAGAGATTTTTGGGGCAAGGGTGCTAGCTGGCAACCTTCCATAGGAAGGCTTGCTGCTGGAGTCCTCAGGCAGGTTAGCTTGGTGCCTGGGTTTACAAGGGCCAGCTTGGTGCCTGGGTCCATGGGACAGGCCTGGAGTTTGGGTCTGCCTGAGTAGGTGGTACCTGGGTCTGCAAGGGCCAGCCTGGTACCAGGGCTACAGAGACCATCCTTGTGCTGGGGTAGGCCTGCAGCCTGGGTCTGTGAGGACTTGCCTGGAGCTAGAGTGGGCCTGGAGGCTAGGCCTATAGGTGTAGTCCTGGAGCCTGGGTCTGCTGGGGCCAGCATAGCACCAACGTTTACCCCGGGGAGGGGGAGGGACCTAGTACTGGGGTCCACAATTAAGTCAAGTGTTCACTTCATTCTCCTTTCATGTGAAGAGTATCTCTCTCCATACTGTGCTGTGTGGATGTGGGGAAGGAGTGATATGAGTAATGTTTTCAATGTGTCTTCCCTTATTTCTGTGCTCCATTCAGGTGCTAATCTCTCACCTGGATTCCTTAGCTCTTGTGGAGGTATTTTTGTGTGTGGATGGTTGTTCAAATTGTTTCTCTAAGGGTATGAAAACTGGAAACTCCTATTTTCTGATCTTGATGACATCACTCCTCACTGTCTTTTAGTTTGGTGTTCTTAATAACTAGTGACAGAAGAGCTTTTCATGTACTTCTTTGTCATCTAAATATTCTCTTTGGTGAAATATCTTTTCTTGTGTTTTGCTCATTTTCTATTTGGATTGTTTGTTATTTTGCTGCTGAGTTTTGAGAGTTTTTAAATGCATTTTACATACTAGTTTTTGGTTGGGTATGTAGTTTGCAATATTTTCTCAAAGTCTATAGCTTATCTTTAAAACCTTCTCACAAGGTCTTTGGCAGAGCAAAATGCTTTAATTTTGATAAAGTCCAGTTTACCTTTTTTTCTTTTATTGACTGCTTTTGGTGTCAAGAATGATTTGCTTAGCCCAACATATCAAAGATTTTCTTCTGTTATTATTTATTTATTATAAGACAGGGTCTTGCTCTGTCACCCAGGCAACACCAGTGCAATTATGTGATCATGGTTTACTGTAGCCTCAATCTCAGCTCATTGTAGCCTTGATCTCCTAGGCTCAAGCAATCCTCCCACCCCGGTCTCCTGAGTAGCTGGGACTTCATGTGTACAGCACCATGCCTGGCCGACTGTTTTACTTTTCATGGAGACAAGATCTCACTATGTTGCTCAGGCTGGTCTCAAACTCCTGAGCTCAAGTAATCCTACCCACCTCAGCCTCCTAAAGTGCCGGAACTACAGGCATTAGCCACCATGCCCAGGCTTCTCCTGTTATTTTTGTAATATTTATAGTTTTACATTTAAGTCAGGATCCATTTTGAGTTAATTTTTGTATAAATGGGATTAGGTCAAGATTCATTTTTTTTTTTGGCTTATGGATGTCTTATTATTTGTTGAAAAGGCTATATTTACTGAATCACTTTTGAACCTCTGTCACAAGTTAATCAGGAATTTTTCTGGGGATCTATTTCTGGGTTCTCTGTTCTGCTCCACTGATCTATGTAAATACCCCTTCACCAATACCACAAAGTGTCAATTACTATTGCTATGTAACATGTCTTGAAATCAAGTGGATGGATTTTCTCTACATTATTCTTCTTTTCCAAATAATTTTACCTATTCTAGTTCCCTTGACTTTCTGTATAAATTTTAGAATAATCTCATATATGCATATTTTAAATCATTGGGATTTTGGTAAGAGTTATACTTAATCTCAAATTTTTATATCAATTTGGGGAGAACTGATATTTTAAATAAGCTAATTATTTCAATAAATGAACATGACACATCTCTCCATTTATTTACATTGTTTATTTCTTTTATTTGCCTTTTGTAGTCTTCAGCATTACAGTTCTATACATGTGTTGCTAGACTTATACCTAAAGTTCCATTTGTGTGTTGCTAGACTTATACCTGAGTATTTCATTTTGTTGAACAATTGTAAAGGGTATTATATTCTTTGTTTAATTTTGATGTCCATGTGTCTTGCTAGTGTATTGATTGTGTATGTTTATCTTATGTCTTGCAGTCTTGCTGAATTCATTTATTAGTTCTAACAGGTTTTTTTTTGTTGTTTGTTTTGGTTTGGTTTTTGGTAGATTTCTTGGGATTTTCTGTATATATAATCATGTAATTTGCAAATAGGGGCAATCTTATTTCTTCCTTTCTGGATATGCATTTTATTTCCTTTTCTTACCTACTGCAGTGGCCAGAGTTTTCAGTTATATGTTGAATAAGAATGATGAAAGTGAAAATTTTAGCCTTGTTCTCCAACTGAGGCAAAGACATTCAGTCTTTTACCATTAAGTATAAGTTAGCTATAGGTTTTTGTAGATACTTTTTATCAAGTCAAGAAACTTGCCCTTTATTCCTATTTTCTGAGAATTTTTATCAAAAACAGGTGTTATTTTAAAAGCTTTTCTGCATCAATTGATATGATTATGTAATTTTTCTTTAGCCTGTCAATACGGTGCTTACATTGATTGAACTTAAATACTGAATCATCTTTTCATCCCTGGAATAAACTCCACTTGGCCATGGTGTATAATTCCTTTTACATATTGCTGAGTTCTATTTGCTAATATTTAATAAGATTTTAATGTATATCCATGAAGGATATTGGTCTGTGGTTTCCCTTTTTTGTAGTGCTTTGACTGGTTTTGGTATCAGAATAATACTAGTTTTATAAAATGAATTAGAAAATGTTCCCTCCTCTTCCGTTTTTTGGAAAATGGAGGAAAAAAAAGACAGTATAGATTGGTGTTAATTCTTCCTTAGACATTTACTCAGAGGTTTAGTTGTTTAGAAGTTCTCCAGTGAAACCATCTGGGCCTGGTGATTTCTTTTTCAGGAATTTTTAATTTACAAATTCAAGTTTATTAATAGTTATAAGACTATTTGCATGATCTATTTCACACTGGATGAGTTGCGGTAGTTTGCATTTTCCAAGAAATTTCTCCAATCGATCTGGGCTGTCAAATGTATGTGGAGAGTTGTTGGCAGTGTTCCCTTCTCACACTTTAGATGTCTGCAGGGTATGCAGTAATATCATGTTTCGTTCCTGATGTTGGTAACGTGTGTCTTCGCTCTTCCTAACTTTGTTGAGCTTGCCAGACTTTCTTGTGGACTGCATATCGTTGGGTCATGTTTTTAAACCCACCTCTCAATCTCTGTTTTTAATTGATTTTTGTTTTGTTTACACAATTTACACCTACTAAAATTATTTGTATGTGAAGACTTTAATCTTTCATTTTGTACTGTTTTCTGTTCTCTGTTTTTTATTTCTGTTTTCTTTTTCATATTTCCCTGCGGATTACTTTGCTATTTCACAATTCTCTTTTGATTTATCTATTGTGTTTTCTTGTATCTGTTCTAGGTATGTATTATATACACACAACCTATCAGGTCCACTGGTGTTATTTTACCAGTTCAAGAGAAGGATAGATCCATCACTTTCCTTTACATGCCCTTCATCCCATTTATAGTAATAGTCTTAAACAGTCCCTCTACCTGCCTTAGAACCACATCAGGAATTTTCACAGTCTTTCCTCTCACCATCAAGTGATTCAGAAAACTCATGCAGAGAAGGAAAGTTGATCACATTGACTTACATTTTACTCATGATGTTTCTCCTCTACTATTCTACCTTCCAATTTACTGCCTCTTTTATATGTCCACTCCGTCTACCACTGAACCCAGCCATTGAGTTTCCCATTATTGTATTTTTACATCTAAAATTTCCATGGTTTTATTTTATAGCTTCTATTTCTTTGCTCATACTATTTTTTCATCTGTTTAAGCATGTTCCTAATTGTCCACTGAAGTATTTTTACAATGGCTCTTTTGAAATCCGTGCCCAGTAATTCTGACATTACTATCATCTTAGTGTTGGTGTCAGGGGCCATCCACTGTCCTTTTCACTGGATTTGAACCCTTTCTGGCTCTTGGTATGAGGGCTGATTTCCATGGAAACCTAGACATTCTGTCAGAAAGATGTGGGCCAGCACGAAAGACCTCCTCCCGGAAACTGAGAGTCTAAAACCATAATGGCTACAACCTATTGTAAGAGATACTGGCTCTGTGTGGCTGACTTCCTTTGACCCTGCTCTGGCAGGGGAGAGAGGGAGGCCACCTCAGTGCTAGCAGCGAGTACAGAAGTGCACATTCCCCAGTTGGCTTCTGTTGACACCCATGGCGAGGGAGGGCTCCTCATCATCGATGGGTGGGGATGAGAGTGCCTACTCCCTACATGTCTCTACGGACACGACCCTGGCTGGGAGGGGTGGGGGTGTCTTGCTACTGCTTCCTACATGTGGCTGACACCATGGGTGTGGGTGGCACAGACGGTTCTGCTCAACAGACTCAGTATAAACAAGAGGGAAAACTCCATTCCCCAGGGGAGTGGATGTGAGCACAGGCAGCAGGGCTCGTGAGTTCATTCGATGAGGAGCCTTGCCACTGAAAGTGCACTCGGCCAGCAGGAACCAGCTGCTCCAGCTTAAGAACGTTTCCTGTGGGAGACTGGCTGACTCCTGATAAGGAAGTCTGGGTGAGACCTGAGGCCTTGTACCAGAAACGGTGGATGGGTGTGTATCAGAAGGACTTGGGCACCTCCTCCCGGAAACTGAGAGTCTGAAACCATATGGCTGCAACCTATCGTAAAACATGAGTAAATAAGGCAAGAAAGAAAACACCATTTGCCATCAGTGGAGGACAGGACGCTTGCTCAGTGCCAGTGCTGCAGAGGCAAACCAGGGTTCGCAAGGGTCCTGTACCTGATCACTTGAGCCCAGGAGTTGGAGATGAGCCAGGGCAACATAGTGAGATTTTTGTCTCTACAAAAAAATAAACAAGAAATTCGCCAGGTGTGGTGGCACACGCCTGTGGTCCCAGCGACTTGGGAGGCTGAGATGGGGGAATTGCTTGAGCCCAGGAGGTCAAGGCTGTAGTGAGCCAAGATGGCACCACTGCACTCCAGCCTGGGTGACAGAGTGAGACTCTCTGAAAAAAACAAACACCCTGCAGCAAGAGAGATTTAGGTTAAATGGTAAGAAATTCTTAATTATAGAACTTGAGGAACATTGATGTAATACCAAAAATGTATACAAATTTCAAAAAAGTTTTAAAATGTCCTTCATTGCCAACTTTTAAGGAAATCGGGCTGCTATTTTCCTTGGAGACTGGGTGCAGTCCAGGCTCACAGCAGGGAGCAGACGGCAAGGACGTCCTAGCCGTTTATACGCCCTGGCTCACATGATCCACCTTAAGGTGCCAGGAGCTTAAGGAGGAGACACAGGACAGACCGCATCTGCTTCTCTCTGGACAACACTCTTCTAAGGCTGCCTAGCACTGTGCAAAGAGGAGTCTTATCACATGGGCTGGAAAAGCCCAGGGGCTGAGGGTCCTGAGAGCAGGATCTGCCTGTGGCCTGGGCAGTCCCAGGTCCCTTCTAAAAATCAAGGTGAATGATCTGCACGGCGCTCCCAGATCCAAAGTTTCATGAATAGCAGAAAAGAGTGGCGAAGAAGGGAAGAGCAGGGTTTCGAAAAACTGCAAAAGAGAGTGGGGAGAAGACAGAGGAGGGACGTAGAAGAGAAGGTTGAAAAGGAAAAGTCCTGGGTAGGTGAGGAGGGACAGGTGAGGAAGGTCAGGTGAGGAAGGACAGGTGAGGAAGGACAGGTGAGGAAGGAGCAGTGAGGATGCGCAGGTGAGGAAGAACGGGTGAGGAAGGAGGGGTGAGGAAGGACAGGTGTGGAAGGACAGGTGAGGAAGGAGGGGTGAGGAAGGGCAGGTGAGGAAGGAGGGGTGAGGGATGAGGATGGACAAGTGAGGAAGGGCAGGTGAGGATGGGCTAGCTATGAGCGGTGCATACATGTACCTTAGAATAGGCCGGGAAGCAGGGCGCAGTGGGTGAGCATCGGGAAGCCATGGACACCAGCTATGCCCCGGGGCATCTAGCTATGGAGAAGCTTCTGGTGGGCGCCCGCCCAGCCTTGTGTAGCCACTTGCCCTGTTGGCTGCTCCTTGCGTTCCAGCTGCCAGGTGGAGGTCACAGTGAAGGAGAAGAGCCCAGGCTGGAATGAGGATGCCGCTTCAACTCAGGGTTCTACAGAGCAGCTGGGAGCTCAGGAAGCAGTTGCCTTGGCCGCCAGCCAGGTAAGGGTGGGGGTGGGAGGACGGCTCATCCTGAAGGAGGCTCTCCTCTCAACAAAGGCTCTGCGAGCAGGGAATGCTCGGGGGCTCTTCACTTGGGGGTCTCTTCAGAGGCATCTCTCACCGGCTCTGGAGCTGGGGCGGTCTTGGAGGGACCCATGGCCAAAGGCCCTTCCTTCGCTTCTCTCCCCACATTCTATCTGCCTTTAAACACCTGCGCTTTATCTGAGCTGAGGGATAAATGTTTTTGCAGGTATCTGTGTCTTGAGATATTTTAAGTGTGATGGTTACATTTGAAAAGATGGTGTCCAGTTGCCCTGCCTGGCTCGCGGCCTCCCTCCCAGATGTGTTTCCCACCCTCTGTGGGGTGTCCTGTGTGAGGCTCGTCACAGGCGCCCCTTCAAATGGTGCCATCCCATAGGGCCCTGCCAGCACTTCTCAAACCTGTGAAACAACACTCCAAGTTCTGTTTTCAGGAGAGGCGTCTTGGCCTGGATGGATCATGAACTCTCAGTGAATTCACATGATCACCTCCTCATAACAGGCCCACAGCCACACACACCTGGTTCCACCGGGCAGGTCCACAGCCACGCACGCCTGCTTCCACCGGGCAGGCCCACAGCCACGCACGCCTGCTTCCACTGGGCTCCCTGGCACCCATGGAATTAACTTGTGGCCACATGTGTCCACTGGCCCTGGCTAGAACTCCTGCTTCGGGGGAACACTTTGTATTTCTTCCCATGACCAATGTAATTACAGTGTGATGCTTTGTACCTTCTTCTCAGACCGCATCCCCACTGTCCTCCACAAAAGCACAGAATCGCCAAGTGCAAAGTTCTGAGAAGACAACTGAAAACACAATGGCTTCTCAGAATTGGTTCGTTTTTCTTATCTCCTCTCTGTCTTCTCCTAACGAATTAGACAGATGGGAGCATCACACCCTAAAATGTAAGAACTATAACTGGAGGCTCAGGCACAAGGCCCCGTCTTATGACAGACCAGGCTGCCCTGGGCGTGAGCTGCCCCAGCACCAGCTTTCCATGCAGGCCTTGAGCCTGAGTGGAGCCCCCCAGATGGTCAGCACACTGTGGAGACGGGGGCAGAGACCGACTCGACGCAGGGAAGCAGGGACTGACTGATGTGAGGCGGAGACAGACCCGTGTAAGGCAGAGACCACGGTGTGAGGCAGAGACAGACCCCTGTGAGGCAGAGACCCACCAGCCATAGGGAGGCAGAGGCTGACCAGCTACTTGACTCACTTCAAGCAAAAAAATCACCTGAGAAACACGACCCATGAATGATGCGAGGATGGAGGGGCGGGTACTTGGTCACCAGGGAGTGACACATGCATGTACACACACACAGACACAGACACACACACACAGATACATGCATGTATACACACACAGACACAGACACAAACACACGCACACACAGACACACACACAGACACACCCAGATACACACAGACACATGCACACAGACACACAGACACACACACACAGACACAGACACACACACACATGCACACAGAGACACACACACAGACACACACAGACACATGCACACAAACACACACACAGACACACAAGACACATGCACAGACACACACAGACACACCCACAGACACACAAACACACACACATACACAGACACATGCACACACATAGACACACAGACACATGCATACACAGACACACACACATGGACACATGCACACACATAGACATATACAAATCATGCACACACACATAGACACACACCAACACATGCACATACAGACATACACACATAGACATAGACACAGACACACACAGACACACACACATAGACACACAGACACAAGCACACACACATACACACATATAAATACACATACATGCACACACAGATACACATAAAGACACACACATAGAAACATTACACACACAGAGACATAGATATGCAAACACATACACACAGACACACACACACCCAGACACGTTACACACACATGTACACATACACACAGAGATACATGCACATACACATGCACACATAAACATGTTACACACAGAGACACAGACACATGCACACAGATGTTACACACATGCACACAGACACACACAGACATACACACATAGACACACAAATACATGTACAGACATACAGACACATGCACATGTAGATATGCACACAGACACGTTACACACACATACACCTGCATAGACACATGCACATACAGACACATGCACACAGATATGTTACACACATGCACACAGATGCACACACAGACACACACATAGACACACAAACACATGCACACACAGGCACATAGAGACACATGCACACACAGACATGCACACAGACATGTTACACAGATACACAGACAAATGCACATGACACATGCAGACACTTGCACACACAGACACATGCACACATAGACACATACTTGCACACAGACACACACAGGCACATGCACATTCACACACAGACATGCACACATAGACATGCACGTGCAGATAAATGAACCCAGACACACACACAGACATGCATGCATAGACACGTTACACACACCACAGACAGACCCATGCAGACACACACACACACAGACACCACACCCATGCACACAGACACATGCACACTTGCACACAGATGCACATAAACATGCACACACTGATACATGGAGATGCATGCACACTAAGACACATACTTGCACACACAGACTCATGCACACACTGACACAGGCAGACATGCAGTGATGCAGTGTGCACACACAGATGGACACGCACGCACACCATGCCGGTAAGTATTCCTACATGTCTGTATGTCTAAGAGTTTTAAGAATATTATGTTGGCTGGGCACAGTGGCTCACACCTGTAATCCCAGCACTTTGGAAGGCCAAGGCGGGCAGATCACCTGAGGTCAGGAGTTCAACATGGTGAAACCCTGTACAAAAAATACAAATAATTAGCTGGGCGTGCGCCTGTAATCCCAGCTACTTGCAAGGCTGGGGCACGAGAATCACTTGAACCTGGGAGGCAGAGGTTGCAGTGAACTGAGATCGTGCTACTGCACTCCCGCCTGAACAACAGAGCAAGACTCTGTCTCAAAAAACAAAAAAAACCCCCAAAAAACGAATTTTCTGTTCCAGTATAATTCTAACTGCTAATTCTGTTTAAACATGTAGGTAAGATGATTATAATTGGTACATTTGTATGCAGATGCACTGCTAAAACAGTTTTTGTCTCAAGTAGTTATTCACATCAGTATTTCTGCTGTGGAGCCGCAGAGAGAGGCTTGGGTCCAGCCCATGGAGCAGCATTTCCACAGCTGCGGCACTGGGTGGGCGGATAATGATTCGGGTTCCGGGCCTTGCGTTCAGAGGAAGCGAAATCCAGGGAGGAGGGTGTGAGTCTCCGCTCTTCTCCCTGTGCTTCCTGCTCCATCCCGAGCCCCTCTCTGCTGGCCTCGTAGACACTGGGACTCCAGTGCCTCTCCCACACCCTCCTTCCTCCGCAAACACAAGCTCCTTGAGGTCTTAAAAATTCCCAAGACCACATGTTTTCGAGCCACTGTGCTAAACTCCCAGGCCCTGCCCCACTGGTGGGCCCAGAACACTGGCTGGGGCCAATCTCTCCTACTTAGATACCCTCTCACCTGGAACTCCGACCAAGGACCAGAACTCTTTAGAGGCGCAAGGCTGACACCACCAGGGAAAACTACCCTCACGGTTTCCTGCAGGAATCCACCCGCACCTCCTGCCCAGGGGCTCTGGGGTGGACACAGGTCCACTGAGGCCCAGAGGGTGTCCTGGGCTGCCTGAGCCCCGGCTCTATGATCGTGCTGGGGGTTACTGCTAAGCTTCAGCAGGGAATCCCCAGCCCCCGCACTCCCGGGAGCCACGACCTTGCTGGGAGTTACTGCTAAGCTTCAGTGGGAAGTCCCCAGCCTGTCCCCAGAGGGGGGCTCGAGGTTGTTACCACCACCCCATAGAGGAGCAGCCAAGGTTGGTGCAGCCCCCGCACCCCTGGAGCGCCATGTCCTCACAGGCACTAAGCAGCAAAGCTCAGCATCCTGAACAGAAAGCGAGCAACAACCAAGGCAAATTTCCCAGATACTGTAATTAAACTTTTACTTGTTCATGATCATGATTTTTAGTTGGTTCTTCTTCAGATCAATTTTATTAAACAAGCGATTAATCACTCCCACACCTTCTTTAACTGAAGGTAATGCCCCTAATTTAACCTTCCGTGAGGAGCTGCAGCTCACTTATGAAGCATTGTGCAGTGGCATCTGCTGGGCAGGCCTGGGTCAGGGAGCAGCACAGCCTGTTGCTGGGAGTGGCCTGGAGCCTGGTTCTAGTGTGGCCGGGAGCCTGGTTCTGGAGGGGTCTGGAGCCTGGTTCTGGAGGGGCCTGGAGCCTGGTTCTGGAGCTGCCTGGAGCCTGGTTCTGGAGGGGCCTGGAGCCTGGTTCTGGAGGGGCCTGGAGCCTGGTTCTGGAGCTGCCTGGAGCCTGGTTCTGGAGGGGTCTGGAGCCTGGTTCTGGAGGGGTCTGGAGCCTGGTTCTGGAGCTGCCTGGAGCCTGGTTCTGGAGGGGTCTGGAGCCTGGTTCTGGAGGGGCCTGGAGCCTGGTTCTGGAGCTGCCTGGAGCCTGGTTCTGGAGGGATCTGGAGCCTGGTTCTGGAGGGGCCTGGAGCCTGGTTCTGGAGGGGCCAGACACGCCTGTTGTCCCTGCAGCAACACCTTCCTCAGAAGGGAGTGGGGCCACCTTCCCAGAGCCAGGCCTTTGTCCCCTTCTAACGTGACTCTTCTCCCACAGGCCTCGCGCCCCAGAACCCTGTTTCGGCGCAACAACCTGTGTTCCAGCCTTGCCAACGGCCACAGGGGCTCCCGCCATTCCTGTTCCATAGTGCCACAGCCCCTGCCTCCTCCAGGGTCAGAGTGGCCCATAGGGCACAGGCCCGACCCCGAGAGTTCACTCTCAAGCTGCAGCCTCCGCCCAAGCGCACGTCTTGATGGGAGTCATGCCCTGCACACAGCGTTTCAAAGAAAGGGCAGGTCCCGGCGTGGCCGAGGGGCGACAGGTGCTTGCTCCCACCTCCCCTTCACAGGCAGACTCAGAAAGAAACTTCCGGAAGGGATGCCACCGATGGGCTGGCAGTGCACGGTGCGGGCATGAATGGCAGGTGATTTTCACTTTCTTCTTTCTGTCCTTCTCCTGTATTTTCCCCCAAACGACACAGGTAATTTTAGAAACTGGAAAAAGGAATAAAACAATTCTAATTTTAGAGGGAAACTCACATCTGACAGGTTTTTATGGAAAGAAGGTGAAGTCCTATGAAGTGAGGCATGATTGAGCTACCTTCATGTTCATCTTCGTCAACACTTCATCTCCTGAAGCTGGTGCCCTGTCAGTCAAACTGATGCTCACCAACAGGGACTTGCTGAAACCTCCGTGGTTTCTGAGCCTCCTCGCTGACGGGAGCTTCTGTAACTCTCAGGCGTTAAAGGTATTTTTTTATGGAGAGGCAACTCTTCAACCAACAGCACAAAGGACAGGAAAGATGTTTTTATGGACTTGCACATCAGTGCATTCTTCGTAAACTGACAGTAAACAGCAGTCTGTGATGTGCTGCTTTGAAAACCGCTTAAGGCTGTAGGATGATGCAGGAATATCTTCCCATCCTTCAAGTTTCTTCCTTTTTCCTTTTCAAAGCCACATTATTATATTCAAGAAATGTAACATTTGAAACAGACTGAACAATCAGAAGAGACACTTTGCAGTCCTCTATGCAAACATATTTGAAAACTTGGATGAAGTGCAGGATGTCCTCGGGAAACAGACCCCGAAAATGGTCCCATGAGAGTTAGAAACTTCCACAGACCCATTTCCATGGAAGAGACAGAGAAAGTTACTACAGACTGTCCTACGCAAAGCGCTAAGCCCAGACAGGTTTACAGAGAATTCTCCCAAGATTATAAAGCCCAGATCATCTCCACACTCTATAAATTATTTCAGAACATTGAAAACGAAGGAACGCTCTTTAATTCCTTTTATGAAGTAAGCAAACACTGATATTTAAACCAAGTATCATCAGTACAAAGAAAGAAAACATAAGTTCAATATCAATCATCAATACCAATGCAAAACTTCTAAACAGAATATTATTAAACAGAATCCAATGCCTCTTTAAGAAAAAATATACTGTGACAAGAGAATTTGTTCCAGAAGTGCAAAGTAGGTTCAGTGGTCGAAATCCACTAGCATCATGCACCATAACAAATTTAGGTGGAAAAGTCGTGAAATCACTGCCGTAGACACCAAGCAGCCTTTGACAAACACTCAGGGCGCTGAGGGATATTTCACCAGCACGGGAAGTGTCGTGTTAAGTTCTAATGCTGCTCTCTTACTCAGTGGAGAAACACTAGAAGCATTTCCACCACGATCACGAACAAGGACACCCACTATTTCTGATACTATTTAATATTATAAGAGAGGTATTAATGAATACAATCAGATAACAAAAAATCAATCAGAAGCATAGGGCAGTAAAGAAGAGGTGAAACCATCTCTCTTTGCAGATAAGATCATCGTATACTTGGAAATCCCAGAGAATCAACGAGAAAACTTATTCATTGAATAACAAAATTCAGTAAAGCAGCAGGCTACAAAATGAACAGCCTTCCCATACACAAACAACAAAGAGCACAGTCATTGAAAAAGTCCCTTTATGGCCAAGCACCGAGGCTCACGCCTGTGATTCCACACTTTGGGAGGCTAAGGTAGGAGGATCGCTTGAGTCCAGGAGTTCAAGATCAGTTTGGGCAAAATGGTGAAACCGTGTTTCTATAAAAAATACGAAAGTTAGCTGGACGTGGTGGCACCTGTAGTCCCAGCTACTCGGGAGGCTGAGAGGTGGGAGAATCATTTGAGCCTGGGGGGCAGAGGTTGCAGTGAGCCAAGATCATGCCCTGCACTGCAGCCTGGGCGACAGAGTGAGACTTTGTCTCAAAAAACAAATAAATACATTTAATTGATAAAAAGCAAGAAAAAGTCCATTTACGATAGGAACAAAATCATGTAGGAACAAATTTCACAAGGAACATGTACTGTTTTTACAAGAAAAGATTTAAAATGCAAAAGCAGACTTGAACAAATGGACAGGAGACCCAGCATCGTGGGGCAGTCTTCTTCCTCTTGGGGTTAGCACATCAGTGCCATCCAATCCCAGCAAAGCAGGGTGAGCTCTTTTACAGAGTCGGACGTGTTGACACTAAGGTTCAAATGTGCATAACGAGCTGGGCACACGTGGAAAAAGAAAAGCAATGAGGGGAAAAACTCACATAGAGTGAAGTTTTAAACATCAGGGGACGAAGGACCAAAAACGCCATCGAGAAACGGAGAAACATGAACAGGCCATTCACAAAAGACAAAAATGACCCTCGACCCTTTGGAAGAAATGCTCAAGCACACTCGTAATTAGAGAAGTGCAGATTGAAACAATACTGAGACCATTTCTTTCCCACGAGACTGGCAAAAATTTAAAAATCCTACCACAAGCATGGGCTGGCCATGAGCAACAGCACTTGGCATGGGGTGTGCAGGGGCCAACTCTCAGGGAGGGAGGAGGCGGCAGCAGCGGGTAAATTTCCTCCGTGCAGCTCCAACTCTGGGAGTCAGCTCTGCAGAGATGAAAGCTCCACTGCACTGTTCACAGCAGCACAGCTGGAGACTGCAGAACACTGGCAACAGCCCGGTGCCCACACAGAGCAAGGTCGTTGAGCAGACGTGGCGTCCACACTGCCGGGCACATGCCAGAAGGAGGAAGGTCTCTCCAGCCTGCCTCCGGGTGACTTCCAGGACATGTCATTAAATGAGAAGGCCAAGGATAGCAGAAGGCAGACACTTGCCCCCCGTGGTGTAACACAGGCCAGCTGAGATGCCCAGGCACCTGCCTGACTGTGCAGGAGGAACAGAGCAGGGTGAACGGAAGCTAAGGAGGCCAAGTCCCCACGCAGGGAGGTGGGAAGGGCTGCGGGAACAAGGACCTTCCCAAGGCCGGGATTCCTAGAGCCTTGGGGTCTTCCATGCACTCCGCACGAGGCACAGTGAGCCACACCCACACAGAACACCAACGCCCACGATGGACCCGGATGCTTCACAAGGGATCCACAACCCCACGGAAGTGTGGGGAGACACGAGTTCTCCCAGGTAATTGTGGAAAATGTGTCTCCATGAAAGCTGGGAGGCTCAAGACTAGAAGAGCCACAAGCAGCAGGCTCCAGTCTCTCAGGGGGAGCACAGCATGCTTTTGAAGGCCCAGCATGGTGGCTCACACCTGTGACCTCAGCACTTTGGACACCAGGTGGGTGGATCCCTCGAGGTCAGGAGTTCAAGACCTGCCCAGGCAACACAGTGAGACCCCCATCTCTACAAAAATTAGCCGGGCATGGTGGCTCACACCTGTGGTCCCAGCTACTCGGGAGGCTGAGGTGGGAGGATGCTGGAGGTCAAGGCTGCAGTGAGCCATGACTGCACCACTCCAGCCTGGGGGACAGAGCAAGACCCTGTCTGAAAAATATGTATATACTATTTTTATAGCTTTTGTTGCCCAGGCTGGAGTGCAGTGGCATGATCTTGGCTCACTGCAGCCTCCGCCTCTTGGGTTCAAGCCATTCTCATGCCTCAGCCTCCTGAGTAGCTGGGATTACAGGTGCCCACCACCACACCCGGATATTTTTTTGAAAAAATAATAATTTTTAAAAGTATCAAGATCATGAAAAACAAAAACAAGAAACGAGAAATTGGAGAGCTGTTACAGATGGTGGGTTGAGGGGACATGGACGGATGGTGGAAACTGTGGTCAGACAGTCGAAACTGTGGTCACACCATGAGAACTGCAGATGGACAGTGGGAACTGTGGATGGACGGTGGGAACCGTGGATGGATGGTGGGAACTGTGGAGGGATGGTGGGAACTGTAGTCAGATGGTGAGAACTGTGGTCAGATGGGGGGAACCGTGGACGGATGGTGGGAACCGTGGATGGATGGTGGAAACTGTGGTTGGATGGTGGGAATTGTGGATGGGCGGTGGGAACTGCAGTGCAGGGTCCTGGGCAGCACCGTGACTCCAGTGTGAGGAACGTGGTGACATCTGAGTGGGGCTTGACAGCAGTGACCAGTGCAGGGCCAGCGGGAATCCCTGGTCTGGACCATTCTGTTGGGTCAGAGACACAGGAACCTCTACAAAGTCTAAAAATAGATTCAATTTAAAGTTTTAAAAAATCTAACATTTCCTGCTGAAACCCAGGACAATGGTACGAAAGGCACGTCAAGTCTGAATTTGACAAGTTTTACTGAAGCCTTTGCACCCCAGCCCCAAATATGAGTGCTGGCATTTCCTCACAACAAAACCAATGGCACATTTACTCAGCCCACTTCTAGAATGGCCTATGGAAATCTTAACAGTGCTTTATTGCAGAAATAAAAAAAACCATCCTAAAATTCATATGGAATATTAAGGGACCATGAATAGTCAATACAATTTTGAAAAAGAAGAGCAATGATGGAGGCCTCACACTTCCAATCTCAAAGGTGCTGCCAAGCTACGACAATGGAGACGCGTGGCCCGGGGCATGGA
Source organism: Cacajao melanocephalus (assembly GCA_963573385.1). Classification (NCBI taxonomy): domain Eukaryota; kingdom Metazoa; phylum Chordata; class Mammalia; order Primates; family Pitheciidae; genus Cacajao; species Cacajao melanocephalus. The sequence goes on along the minus strand of CAUYLG010012918.1, from coordinate 4,615 downwards.
CGTGCAAAGCTACAGCGATGGAGATGCGTGGCCTGGTGCATGGACAGTCAGGGCAGTTGAGGGTGGAGCAGGAAGCCCAGAGAGAATCCTATACCCATGATCAAATGATTTTGGGAAAAGAGTGCCAGGACCATTTAATGTGGGAAGGAGGCTCCTCCTAACAAACGGCAGCAAGAAAATGGGGACATGCTCACCCAAAAAGGTGCAGCTGAGCCCTCTCCCACCCCGTATACAAAATTCAAGTAAAAAGTCAGGCACGGTGGCTCACCTCTGTAATCCCAGCACTTTGGGAGGCCAAGGCAGGTGGATCACCCGAGGTTGGGAAATCGAGACCAGCCTGGCCAACATGGTGAAAACCCATCTCCACTAAAATACAAAAATTAGCCGGGTGTGGTGGTGGGCACCTATAATCCCAGCTACTCAGAGGCTGAGGCAGGAGAATCGCTTGAACTTGGGAGGCAGAGTTTGCAGTGAGCCGAGACTGCGCTTTTGCACTCCAGCCTGGGTGACAAGAGCCAGATTCCATCTCAAAACAAAACAAAACAAAACAAAAAACAAAATTCAAGTACAAATGGGTTGACGGCCAAAATTAACAGATAAAACTATAAAAGTCTTAGAATAAAACATGTGGTCAAATCTTTACAATGTTGGATTTGGCAATGGTTTCTTAAATGACACCAAAAGCAAAATAAAAACAAATCAACTGAACTTCACTCAAATTAAAGACTTCTGTGCATCCAAGGACACGGTCAACAAAACGAAAGCCCACAGGCTGGGAGAAAATATTTGCAAATCACATAAGGGCTGATAAGGGTTGATAATCACTGTGCTGAGAGGGGCTTAATATCAAGAACATATAATGAACTTCTATTACGCAACAACTAAAGTCAAACACAAAATCTAAAAATGAGCAAAGTAGCTGAGCGTGGTGGCTCACACCTGTAATCCCAATACATTGGAGGTTGAGGTGGGATGATCGCTTGAGCCCAGAAGTTTGAGATCAGCCTGGCAACATAGCAAGACTCTCTCTGTACAAAGAATACAAGAATAAGCTGGGGGTGGTGGTGTGCACCTGTAGTCCCAGCTACTCCAGAGGCTGAGGTAAGAGGATCACTTGAGCCTGGGAGGTCGATGCTGATTGCATCTCTGTACTCCAGCTTGGACAACAGAGTGAGACCCTGTCTCTAAATAAATAAGTAAATAAAATGGGCAAAGGACTTGAATAGACTTTTTTAAAAAAACTATACATTGCACCAATCAATTGAGTAGACTTCTCTCCAAAGAAGACGTAGACATGGGCAACACACATGTGAAAACATGCTCAACATCACTCGTCATCACGAAAATGCAAATCAAAACCACAGGGAGGTATTGCGTCACCTCTGCTAGGATGGCTGGAATAAGAAAGGCAGATCAACACAAGTGCTGGTGATGACCCGGGGAACCTGGAGCCCTCGTGTTTGCTGATGGGAAAACGGCTCAGGAGCTCTGAAGGTTAAGCAGCAGCATCCCCATGTGGCTCAGCAGTTCCCTCTTAGAACATGCCTGGCAGATGGGGAAACAGGGACTCAGACAGAGGATATACACCCCAACGTTCAGAGCGGCATCGGTCCCATTAGCCTAAAGGTGGGAACAGCCCACGAGTCACACAGCACACAGTGTGGGGTACCCTGTGCCAGGGCGCTTTCCAGACAGAGAATGGAAGGAGATTCTGACACGACCCCCAGTGTGGCTGGACCTGGAGAGCATCACGCTGAGAGAGAGAAGGACCAACATGGTGATTCACCTACATGGAATCCCTAGAATTGGGGGTTCATGGAGAAAGCAGAGTCGACCTTGCCGGGGGTTGGAGGTGGCACGATGGGGGAGTTACTGCTTAGTGGTTACGGAGTTCCTGTTCAGGGCAAGGGGAGAATTTGGCAAAAAGTGGTGATGGCTGCACAACATGGCTGACGTAACTCACGCTACTGAACTGTCCACTTGAAATGGTTAAAACGGAATACCTTAGGTGATGTGTACTTTACCCCAGTCACACAGAGGAGCCGTAGGGGAGGTGGACAGCGTCTGCTGCAGCCTGCTGGCCGTGAGGCCTGGTAGGGTCCTTCACTGAGTGCTCAACCCACCTGTCAGGAGGACGGGATTCACACAAACTCCGCAACGTGAGCACTGACCACGGGTGATGCCCAGGCCCGACGCAGCCCAATCTGAAGGGACACCGAGTGCCAGCTGTGTGGCTCCTGCCAGGAGGGTCCGGTGCCCAGGGTGGTGCCAGGCAGGACAGGTGCCATGGGGACCCCAGGCCTGGCAGCAGCGGCCCTCCCTAGAGACCCTGAAATCCGTGACTTGAGCCTCAGCTTCACCCACACAGCCACCAGGAAGGGTCCCTCGGTTGGTGTGGCTGTCCTCCCCGTGCCCGCTGGGCTGAGGCTGGCCCGCCTGAGCTGCTCTGTGGTGTCCTGGGCTGCACCAGGGTAGGGCCTGCCCGGCGTCTCCCTCCACGTGCCCTGGTGCCCCTTGCTGGCCTTGTGAGCTGTGGCAGGGTCCCATCTCCCCACTGCTATGTCTGCCGCCACCTCTGCTGTTGCAGAACGCGTCTCTCTGCTCTTTCTTCTTCCCTTATTTTTGTTTTTTTCATCTCCTAATGCTATTCTTAGATGTTTGTTTTCCCATTCAATACCCAAGTGTTCATGGAGCCCCTGGAAGAACTGGGCACTGAGCTGAGTCCTGATGCCCCTCTGACACCAGTCACTGGTGGCTGCATCTCACAGGCGAGATCAGCGTGGGCCAGACCTACAGCCCATGGCTCTCCACAGCCTCTGGGTGCTCTGGTGGCTGGAGCTGCCAGGGGACCCTGTGCTGCCTGGGAACGAGTCGCCCCTAAGAAACCCCAAAGCCCGCACAGACCAGCTTATGGGAAAGCAGGCGCCTCCCGGTCATTTCTGCCTCAGGACAGGGATGTCTCCCGCAGAAGCGAACTGATTTCTGATGGTTCCTTATTAATCCTAAATCTTCAGGACCAGAGAGTGCCCAGCTCCTGAAGGAGCGGTTTCTGCCCCGAGATGCTGGTGGGATCGCCTGGGCTGGCTGGGGAGGGGCTGCCGCACATGGTGACCTGATTGATGGGCTGGGTCATTTAATTTTTATATACTTTCACGGTGACAGACTTCTGAAAATAGCTTCATCCCCTGTCTCAGGAAAGAATTCTTCTCAGTTAAGGCAGCTTCCTAACGTGCCAGTACTTATTTGCCAGAAAAACCATGGGGGACAGGCAGCGGGGGAGAGAACGGCGGCCCGGGGCCGGCGGGGACCCTGCAGTCTACCCCTAAGCAGCTCTCGTGGGCTGGCCGAGGTGGGCACGGGCCGGGCCTCCAGCCTCCACGCCCCTCTTGGGCTCCTCACCAGAGCGTGACCCGATCTCTGGGGCATCACTCAGCCGTTTCCATCTGTGCTTCCTTCTTGGGGGGAGGGTGAGGGGTGCTGTCTCCCGCTCTATGGAGTCGGGAGCTTCCTTATTAGATCTGGGGACTTCTCCTGGGTGGCCACGGGCAGCTGCAGGCGGATCCAGGACGGGCGTCACACCCATGTGCCCCCTGTGGCTCTCTGGCTCCTTCTTCCTGGCCTGAAAGCGCTGCCTCAGAGTCTATGCTCTGCCCAGGGCCTTGGCCCTCTGTCCTGGGACCAGAGACAGGCTCCTGCGCACCCAGCAAGGAGGCAGTGCCCACCCCATCTGGTGGGGTGCCCCCTCTCTCTGCACCCACATGCCTCTGGAAGGCTCAATGCACTGCCCAGCAGCAGCCTCAGGGCACCCCCATCCCGAGACGCAGGCTTCCACAGGCTCAAGCCAGCCGTGAGGGAGGGGTCCTCACAGTCAGGTCCGAGGGTCTGAGAGTGAGTGGGGAAGGTGGTGTGGGGCCCAGCCAAAGCTGTGAGGTCACGGCAGGCTGCAGCCAAAACCACACGCCATCCCACCAAGGAGCAGCTGAGCGGGGGCAGGGTGGGGCCTGCTGCCCTCCGCAGAGTGTGGCCTCAGGGACAAGAGTGCAGCTGTGTGTGACACGCATGTAACAACCCGTGTGTGTGGCAGCCGTCCGTGTGAGAACCATGTGTGCAAACCACGTGACAACCATCTGCAGCAACTGTGTGAGAACCGTGTGTGACAGTTGTGTGTGTGACCAGGTGTGACAACCATGTGATGGCCATGTGACAACCGTGTCTGACAACCATGCCTGATAACATGTGACAACCATGTGGGACAGCCAGGTGTGACAACTGTGTGCGGCAGCCGTGTGACAGCCACTTGAAAAACCATGTGACAGGCATGTGAGTGACAGCTGTGTGGCATCCATGTGGAAGGCATGTGAGTGGCGGCGTGTGGCAGCTGTGTGACAGCTGTGTGGCAGCCATGTGACAGGCATGTGAATGGCAGCGTGTGGCAGCTGTGTGACAGCTGTGTGGCAGCCGTGTGACAGGCATGTGAGTGGCAGCGTGTGGCAGCTGTGTGACAGCTGTGTGGCAGCCGTGACAGGCATGTGAGTGGCAGCGTGTGGCAGCTGTGTGACAGCTGTGTGGCAGCCGTGACAGGCATGTGAGTGGCAGCGTGTGGCAGCTGTGTGAC
>CAUYLG010012917.1:0-28815 GCA_963573385.1 Cacajao melanocephalus | reverse complement strand
CTCGCAGAGCCCACAGGTTTCCCATTCGAGCCTGCACCCAGCTCCTTTCCTGGGCCCCACCCCATCCTGGAGTTGAAGCAGAGAAGTGGGGCATGTACAGGGCCTGGGAGCAGCCCTTACCACAGGGTCACCAAGCACCACACCTGCAGTGCCCCACGGAAGGTGGGAAGGCACCAGGGACCTCAAGGGCTGCCCACTTGTGCAGTGGGTGGAGGGGAGTCGTGGGATGTCAGACCTCAGGGGCCTGTGGACATGGACGCAGATGAGGCCCTCGCAGAACCCACCTCTAGACTCCCTTCTAAGAAAGACGGATTGGCAGATGCTGGCACAATGTCCAGTTTACAGATTAGGAAAACAGATTCTGTGATAAAGAGAATTTATTTTCTCTCTTAGCCAGGAAAGGTGCCTATTTCCTGTTTAACATGAAATGAACAGACTGGCACAGTGGCCTCCCTGGGTCACTGGAGGAATGATTCTGAAATGGGTTTCTTGTTGACAGTGTGTGTCTGTGCCTGCACAGGGCAGCCAGGTGCTCAGGCTCACCCCAAGGTGGGAGTTGAGTGAGTGGGGCTGCATTCCTCCCGCACCTCACTGCTGTCCTGCTCCAGCGTCTCAGGACGAACGCGCCTGCCAGCACAAGGCCTGTCCAGTGGCCACAGCAGAAACGAGAGCCATTTAGCACACTCCTGTCACCCCCAGGTCTGCTCACAGCGTAAATACACATAACAAAAGTTTTAAAGGAAAACGAATAATTTTGTGATTAGACACCAACAGTGATTTGAAAAATGAAACGTCAATTTTAAATGATACCAAGACGAGAACTTAAGAGTGGGCTTCTCACCCATTTTCTCTTCCTGAGAAACTAAACATTCTCTGCAAAATGATTCTAAACAGCAAGATACAAGTAGGCAAAAAATACACAAGGACACACACCGCCGGACGAGACATGCCTGCCTGACTCTGCAGCGGGCCCTCGTCAGGCAGCGGGCCAACATCCCAGGCCTCAGGGCCTTGGTGCCTCCCAGAAGGACGCCCTTAGAGCTCCGCAGGTCAGCCTCTCCTCCCCACACTTCCCAGACGAAGGCCCAGGACCAGGAAGGAAGTGCTCACTTCCCTGTCCTGTATCTCCCTGGGGGTCACAGTCACATAGGTGGTGCTGCGCCAGGGCCTGGGGCTGACATGACAGCCCCATAGCAGGTTGAAAGGCCACAAGGCAGACTGCAGCTGAGCGTACGTTCCCACACCAGGCGGTTGTGCTTTTGCCCTAGGAATGGGGTCGATATTAATGGTCTGAAATGAGGAAGTTGCCCAAATCAAGCCAGGAAGGGACTGGCTAATTGGCCAGTGCGCTGGTGCTGCTCATCCCTGGTGACGTGGAGCCTCAGAGCAGGGAGCTCCCCTTCAGACCCGCAGAGCTTCAGCTCAGGAAGGGGCCAGAAAACATCGAATCCAACCACACACTCCACAGATGCGAAAGCAAGGTCCTAGGGAGATGTCTCGCCCCCATTTCTCATTGCTCCCACCTGACTGCTCTCTAACTTTGCAGGTGGTGGGGACGGGTGAAGAAAGCTGCCCTGGAGAGCCAGCAGGACAAGCTCCCACATGAACTACACTGCCTGAGGTGTCCCCCTTTGGGGTCTCGGTCCTGACCAGGCCACCAGGGGAGGTGGACTTTGACCTCATGATAGGTCCAAGGACCCCTGTGCTAAGCTGAGTTGACTCTTCCTTCTGGGACGGTGGGTAAATGGGTGCGTATATGCTGGACACAGCTGGAGTCCGGGCTTGTGAGCAGAGCTCTGCTCGCGATAGGCCAGTGTCGTCCTCTCTTGTCCTTCCGTCCATGTCCACTACTTTCACCCTAAGGTAGGGATGGACGTGGAAGGAAGGAAGAGGAGAGGGCACTGGCCTGTCGCGAGCGGAGCTCTGCTTACAAGCCTGCTTTGGTGCTCACAGGAACCAAGAGCAGGAAGGAACCTCTCTGGAGATGGGACTTGAACGCCTGTCTCTGAAGCCTCCACCAGGTTCATGCACACCACGCACACTCAGAACACACGGGATTTTCCCAGCAGCCTGCAGTCAACAGGGAAGGGGACTCGGCTGGGAGGTGAGATCAATACCAGGCCCCACTGTAGTCAGCTAAGGACGGGGGATGCCAGTTAAGAGCTTCGCTGTGTGGGACCCCCAGAGGGCCTTACAGGGACACAGTCAGGGCTCGGCCAGTGAGCCACCACCCCGTACACCCCGCCCAGTGTGGCCACGCAGCCATCACACCACTCCACCTGTGGGAGCACGGAGGCCCAGCCCCTGCGGTTCTGAGCAGCTGCACCTGCACTCCAAAGGCCCTTTGTCCCCTCAGCCCAAGGCTTTTCCAGTCTGTCCTTCCTTCTTCCTCCACTGCACCCTGGCCGTGCCCTCCTTCCCTGTAAAACTCTGACCAAACCTCCTCTCCCGCCTAACTCAGGCACCCTTGTCCTAAAAACCACCCTCCCTGCCCCACTCCCTGAGGAGTCCTCACATTGGCAGCGGTCAGCCCATCTTGGCCATTACCACTGTCTGTGTCCTTGTCCTTTCCCTCACTGACGTGACCTTGTCAAGTTTGGGCAAAGGTCTGATAGATTCCCTGTGTCCTCAGTCCCTAAGCCCGGGGCCCTGCCACCTGAGCCTTTGAGCTACGCAGGAGAGGGCCCCTGCTGAGGGCTGGATTCCCAGAAGCCAGCCAGGCCCCTGGTCTGGTGAAGTGTGGTGCTCACAGGCGCTGACAGGGTGTGGAGGCCGCCTCCATCAAACCCTGTGGGCAGTCACGTTTTTGGAGGAGGCAAGTCTATTCACCCCAGGATAGGGGGAAGTGTCTGGTCTGCCCTGTTCGCTTGAAACTCTTGGAAATTTTAGTCAAAAACCTTCAACATAAAAAATTCAGACCCCTACCTGAACCTTAGCACAAGAAGCCCTGGGTGGGGCCCTACCTTCTGAGCCCAGCTCTCTCAAGTCACAGCAGGAGGAGACTGGCTTCTCCTGTCCGCACAGCCAAGTTTGAGTACAATGTGGCACTGGAATGCCAGGGAAGAGGGCAAAGTGAGAGGGAAACACTGGGCCTGGCACAGCCCAGCCCCACTCCAGGTCATCCTCCCTGCAGGCTCTACCCGAGTCCCACGCCCTCCAGCTGGCCTCACACACTGCTCCCACGCACAGCGGACCCCCCTTCACTTTCTGCTCCCGTATCCCATTCATCACTTCTGGCATTCCCCCAGACCCCGGCCACACTTCCCCACTTCTCCCTGGCTGACTCCCCGGCCTTGCCTCCCATGGGTTCCCTCTGTGCCCTCCCCATGACTCTGCCCCTTCATAGAAAGTCACATACTGCGCCACCTGCACTGCAGAGTCCTGGGCCCTGCCTTGGGCCCGCGCCCAACCCATTCCCATCCCGGGACCCCCTCAGCCCTGTGCCACCGCTGTCTGTACATTCCTTCCCTCCCTCTTTCCCTCCCTCCCTCTCACATCCGACACCTCACCCTGCAGATATCCCCCCATCAGCTGCTGCTTTGCCCAGCTCCAACCAAGCCTTCTTAGGCAGGCAAAGGGCCCTGCAAGGGGCATCACCAGATTTCTGGGGCCCTGACCCCGGTCCTTGTCACCCCAGTCTCTGGAGCTCCAGTCCTGCTCCTGTGGCTTTCGGCTGCCCATCCTCGTGTTTGCCCTTCCCTCTCTGCCTCTTCCAGACCGAAGCAGCTGCCATACTCTGGCCTCAGCCTGAAGTGGGAGCCCCTGCAGGCATCAGCTGCCCTGCTGCGTCTAAGGACCTAATTCCTCTGCTTCTCAAGACCACCTTTCACTTTCCTTCTCAAGTTTTCCAATGTTTGATGGCCTTGCCTGTCCCCTGACCAAAAAATGCCAGGGCTGAAAAGGTCCATGTCCACTGTGGCCTGCGGGCCTTGGCTCCCAGGACCAGCATGGTGGCTCCTCATGTTCCAGGATTGAGGGGAACAGCCCAAAGGCTGGAAGGAAGAGGCTGAGAACTGTGAGCGTGTGTGAGTGCGGAATCTGTTGGGAGCCCGGGTCTGAGGGGCAGGAAGAGCCTGAGGGTGCTTGCTGGGAACTGTTCCTAGCAAGGGGGTAAAGGTGGGTCCCAACCAGGCAGAGGATGTACCTTGATCAGGCCTCCGCTCTCTGGGTAAGGGATGGGGTCCCTGACATCAGAGAGCTTTAGAGTGTGGAGGACCAGCACTGTCCCGGCCCCTCTCTGGTTTCGGTGGCCCAAGTCACAGCTTGGTGACCCTGGGCGGCTCCAAGGACTGCCGCAGGCACATCTGATCATGCATGGTCTTCTGCAGGGCCTGGGTCTTCTCCAGATCCACTTGGACATATTCTGCCTTCTTGCCAGATGTGACAGAGCTTATGGATACCTGAGGGACACAGGGTGGAAGTGGGAGTGTCTGTGAGCAGGCCGAGGAGTGGGCTCTCCCGAACTTTCTCAGGGAAGAAGAGCCTCCCTGTCCTGCTCTCAGCAGTCTGGGGGGTCTTGGGCTTTAAAGCCTCAACTCCAGGCTAACCTCCCCTCCTGCTAGATGCCACAGCCCTGCCAGCGCTTCCCAACTCCCAGCTCACAGGAAGAGCCAGGCCCTTCTCTGGCCCGAGGATTGGCCAAGACCTTTCCCTCGACCCACTCATCCATCCAGGGCAGGAAATTTCCCAGGTGCCAACAAGCACCAGCCTAGGTCTTTCCAGGGGTACCCTCAGTGAGCCCTATCTCCCCAAGGGGGGCAATGTGCAGAGGTGGGGCTTCCCGCCCTGCCGTCTAGACAGGCTGGCTACATGTGCCTCCTCGAGAGGGTTTCCTGGGCCCAGAAGTCCATTCTGAGGCCCTGCATCAACGGCCGGGCTCTGGGACCCCCCACACAGTGAGTTCCCCTCACAGAAGAGTTTGGCCTGGAGGCAGGACACTGAGTCCTGGGTCTCTCCTGATTTATTCCGCAGCCTCCACAGATCAGGTCTCTGCACAGTCATCTGTCCATCTCTACAGGGAGTCAGGGCAGACTGATGAAGGCACCATGCTGAGAGGGAAGGAACAGGAGCCCTGAGATCCAGACCAGCGCACCACTGAGCCTAAGAGCCAGGCCGGGCCGGGAGGGGCAAGGGCTGCTGCGGGTGCTAGAAGGCCTGGCCCCACAGTCTCTCCCCCAGAGCCCAAGGGCTCCGCCCAACCCCAGTTCCACCCCAGGCACCTCGCTTGGCTGGAAGTCCACGGTCACATAGTGGATGCTACCAGTGCTCCTCGCCAGGGCTGAACTGCTGGTGCCACCGGGAACAGGAAATGCAGACCCCGGGTTCTGTTGTCACAAGGAGGAAAATCCTGCGGGTGAGTTTAGGACACAGACGGACCCAGCACCCACTGGAACACACCTGTGGACGTAGCTACACGCCCACTGAGTCCTACTCTGAGCCATGCACGGGGACAATCCCTGCTCATGCAAACCTTCTCAGCAGTCCTGTGAGGCAGGTGTTACTACTGCACCTCTCCTTCACACACTGGATGCTGCACCCACTCAGTCCTCTGAAGCTCCCACCCATGGCCCAGAGTGGGGCCATCTCATGAAGCAGCTGCCTTCCCCTCCAGCTCCCAGAGTTCAGCAGTGCCCACCACCCCAGGCTGCACGGTGCCTGCTCCCCTGGCAGCTCTGCAGGAGACACGCCAGGTCCTGGCTCCCCCAGCCTCCTCTCTAGAAGGCTGCCACCTTGCTGGGACGTTCCTGAAGTCTGGCTCTGGTGAGAAAGGCGGCGGTCCTGGGCTCTGGGTTTTGGCTGCTTTGCTGGCTGGCTGGCTCATTCTTCCAATATCTATGCAGCAATTATCAAGTGCCGGCCATGATGCCCTCTTCAGTGCCAACCTAAGGGGGTCCTGTGCTCCACCTGCATCTCCACGGCTCTCACAGCCCTCACCTCGATGAGGAATGCACATGTGTGTCTCCCTACAGCCGAGCAGACACCTCCAGCTCTGCCTCTCCCAGGGCAGGGCCCTGTGACACCAAGTGGCACCACCTGTGTCACCATCATGAGGGAGGGGTAGGCTGCCTCTGCTCTTCAAGTCTCAGACTTCCTCAAGGGGAGACCATCATCTTCCTAACTCTGATGACTGCCTGGTGCACCTGTGCTTCAGTGAGGGTTTGCAGCAGAAAACCAAATCTCACCTGACTGGGCTGGGTTAGCCAGCTGGGATAGCTACGCTGGGAAGTGGGGACATGAGTGGGGGTCCCAAGGGACTCTCAGAGGAGCCTTACAGTGACCCGCAAGGACTCACCAGGAAAACGTCTCTCTCTCTGCTGTCTCCCGAGTCTGCGCTGGTGATGCCCTGCGTGGAGATGGGGCGTTGGGAGGAGCCGGAGTCAAAGGTGTGGCTGTTGCAGGAAGAAGACAAGGAGTACGTCCTGGGCGGTCTCAGGACTGCTGTCAGGGCTCCAGCCTCCTGCTGGCCCCTGATCCCAAGCATCCAGACCTCACCCTCTGTTACCAGATCAAGAATTGATAGAGGCGGGAATCGTAATTCCCCCTTTACCGATGAGGCCATGCCTCGTGAGATGGGGACAGGATCAGCTATGTCCACATTAATGTCAGCATCCAGTTGTCCTGACCACAAGCCAATGACCATCCCACTCACTCCTCCACCAGCCCGGTGGCCCCAAGCTCCTGTTTCCACTGACATACACTCACCTGGCCCTAGACCAGGGCTCTGTGACAGGTGACTTGAAGGAGAGCTCATTGATGACCCTGTTGTTTCTCAGGTTGGGTGGTGTTGGGTTTGCTGGAGCAGGAAAAGAACCTTCAGTCATCAGCCAGTGATGCCTTCGCACCCATGTTCACTTTGCTACAAGGCCCATGTGTGTTTAGAAAAGCCCATGCTACCCACCCAGCTGTATGTGTGGGGCTGAAGCTTGACAAGGCTCTGTGAGCTGGGCCGTGCTGAAGGGCCTTAGAGTCCTGTTCTCGGATTCCAGATCATAAGTTCCTCCCACTGTACCTATGGCCACCGTATTTTCAGAATCCAAAATTGGGACACACAGTCTGACAACAGATTTTTCTGCCAAATTTGACTTAGCATAAAAACCAGGCGCAACGTCTGAAATGGATTTGGTCCCCACGCCTGCCCCGCTTGCCCTGGACAGGGCTGTGCAGCCCACCGTGGAAGCAGGCGGACGCCATGAGGTGCTGAGGTCTGATTCCCTGTGGCCAGACCCACAGGGCTGATCCCCACACATTTATCCCACTCCTCCCTTGAACCCTGTGCTCATCCGAGGCTGCAGGGTGAGGTCGTGGCAGCCTGGAACCTGAACTCTAGCTCTTCTTCCTGGTCTACATGTGGCAGGCACAGGCCAAACTTCACTGGCCTGGGACACTGTCCCAGACACTCTCCTTCCAAACAAACCCAGGAAGCAGGAGTTATACCTCCGTTTCCAGAGAAGAAAAGTGAGGCTCAGAAAATTCACATGACTTACCCAAGTCAGACATTCCACATCCAGGACCCACCAGACCCCGAAGCGAATGCAGAGTCCCTGGACATTGTCAGGAGATGGAATGGGGAAAGACGTACCTTTCTGGGTAGGCTTGAGGCTGCGGTTGACAGGGGGCGGCTGGACCTCATGTCCCTGGCTGGGGTCTCGGTGCATAGAAAGCTCTGAGAGTCGGGAGCCAAGCAGGTCAAAGCGAACGGGCCTTGGGCCCACGGGGATGCAGACACCCTGGGAATCATCGCCTGCTCGCTCCACAGCCAGCAGGGCAGGGGAGCCTGGGTTCATGGGCACAGAGCTGTCCTCAGAAGCAACGCTGTCCGACAGGCCCACAAGTGTTTTCCCTGGCTAGGGAGCAAAAGTGAAAGAAACACAGTTATCACCATCAAGAACAACAGAGGAGTGAGAATTTCTACACAAGGCAAAAAAAAAAAAGTCATGACTGGGTGTTTTGAACGAAAGTCTCGATCACCTTGGCTGGGGGCTACTGTCTTCAGCAGTGCTCCAGCCTGGAACCCCGTGCATGGGGCCCTTCTGGGCAGCCTCGGGGGTCAGATTTTAGAGCAGCTTCCATGACACAGTCACATGCAAAAGTGGAAGAGGTTTCAGTTCTTACAGGTCCTGGGAGGTCAAGGAGCGCAGGCAAAGAGAGTGAGAGGAGAGAGTGGGGCAAACAGCAGTGTATCTTCGGGAATGGGGTGTGGGTCACTTAATTAAGGTTGGAGTAAATGCCTGGATAGTCCATTTAGAGGGAGCAGCAAGAGAGTGGTGGGCCCAGTCTGCTGGCTGGGGGAGCTGACTCGAAGTTCCTATGTCTGGCCACTGACTGAAGCCACATGGGCGTGGTGTAGAACTGGAAACCATCAGGGTGACTACGTCCTCTGCCTCTGGTGTGAGAAAGTTAAACCACCATTCAACGTGGATGCCAAGGCAGCATACAATTATAAGCCTTCACTACATGAGGGTGGCTACACTTTGAAGCTATCAGAGTGACCTTGGAAAGACTATGAAATCAGAGTAGAGGCAAGAAGAAATGAGATGTGTGAGCCCTTTTAGCCCTCAGGACACGTAGCATCCAACTACAATTCGTAACAAATCTAGAGAATAAAATATCTTTAGTGGTTGGGTCCACTCGAGTTTCTAGATGCCGGACCCAGGCAGAAGGCAGTGCAGGCCATGCATCATGCAGGTGCAGCCTCAAGACCCACCATCTACCTCCAGCCCTGACGCGGCACTGGCAGGTCGGCATCTCAGGCCCTGATTAAGCAAGGATCCTATCAGATGTCTTGGCCCTGGAGGGTGAGGTGTGGGGCGAGACGCACTTTCCCTGACAAGGAGATTCATCTCCTCCAATGGCTGTGATTAGCAGAGAAGGTATCAGGGAGCCTGGAGCTCATTCAGGCTCCTAGGTGACCACCAAGCTGCAGGCAGAGCTGCCACAGAGTTATGCAATGCAGCAGACCTAGGGAGAGCCTTCCTCTAGCTTCTGCCCCATCTGCCCTCTCCCTTGGTTCCCTAATTTCCACCATCTTTATAAGGGGCCTGAAGTCCGGCCTTGCTGCTTGTCTGACACCTTGGAGAACTGTGGTCACCCCTTCCAGATGGCAGCCTGGAATCCCACCACCTCACCTGACTCAGTACTGCCCTTGCCTTGAGGCTCACATGGAAGCACCCCTGCTCCAGGGGATCTGCTGGATAAGGTTGCTGAACTAGATCACCCACCACCTCAGCAGCCTGGAGGCTCCTATGGAAGCACCTCTGCTTCAGAGGACCTCATGGGTTATAGTACCTCCTCAGAACACCCAGAACCCCAGCATTCTGCACCCTCTGCTACCCACAGGGCTGGCAAGCCTTGTAATCCAATCTACTTAACTACTCACTTTCTTCCAGACCAGGATACCTGCATCTCAGTTATCCAAGAACTAAACCTAGGGTTCTGAACTGAGGCAAGAACTTAAGCAGGTTCTTAGGAGGGAGATGCTGTCACCCTTTCGGGGATGTGCTTTTAGTTCATGGAGTGTGACCTTTACCTCCCTGAGCCAGCCTGGGGACCCCTGGTTAAACCATACTCACCAGGAAAGAACGGACTCCCTCATGCATGGACTCAGCAGGCCGGCCTGCACCCCCTCCACCATGCTGGTGGTCCTTGTGGGAGGAAGCTACGACAGAGGAAGGAGATCCAATGTATCACTGCTGATCCATGTGCTGATGCCTCCCAGACCCTCCCCAGTGCTACTCAGGGTCTCACTGATGCTCCAGAAGACATGACTCTCAACCCCAAATGACAAGGCGTTACCCCTAACACATCCCCGCTCCCTACCACAACTCCTCCTGGGCTTCCAGGTACAGCTCCAGTGTCACCACAGAGTGTCCCTCCTGGGCATCTGCCCTCAGGGCACACGTCTCCTTCAACTCCTACAGCACCACCACCCATCCCTTTCACCCACCTGCCACCTCCAGGAATAGTAAAGAGTTCCTGTACTGACTTCTGCATGTCGGTTTCATTTTATTTTATACACAGATGTAGCTTTAAACAGAAACCTGTTTTATATATGTCTCTATCATCTCAGTTTCACAGCACAAGGGCCTTCCTCAAATTGCACAAACACTGAAAAGACTGCAAAGAGTTCTAATCCAGGACCCAGGACCTCAGGGTGAGGCTCATCTTTGCCACTTATGACTTTCAACTCTGAATGAGCCTAAACACTATGGGCCTCATATAAAATGGAGAAAACAAGGCTTTGCCCCACCAAACCTTCTCATAGCTTAACAGGAAGAATTAACAAATGTTTGCAAAGTATAAGAATGGAAGCAAAAGGAAAGGAGTTAATATTGATCTATTTTTTTCATTGAGGAGAGGAGGTTATATGCAGATATAAAATACTCTCAGTAGAAAACAAATAACAAAAGAATCTAGGTATTTCAAATACAAGTTTAGACTTCAAACAAAGAGATCCAAGTACAAGTTGGAAAATATTTCGAAGATCTCATTTTAACAGTCTCTTAGTCCACACTGGTTTGGCTCTAGTTTGGACTGATCTCCTAAATTTCTGTTTTAAGTCTTTACTTTGATTTATACATACATACACTATGATGACCAAACCCATAATGTGCTGTACTGTGGTTAACTACGAATGTTCTGTCTCCCTTAGTGGAGGCAGAGTCTGCCACAGTCTTGCCACTGTGGGTGTCTACTAACAGCCTCCAGTGCTGGGAGACCCAGTGATCAAGTTCGGGGCTAGAGATGAACTCATTGAGTATCAGCAACCCAGGTGGCTCCTAAGTTTCCCTTGGCCATGGGAGACCAAGGAGTAGCTAACCACTGAGACCCCTGTTCCACCTCCGTCACCCTCTGGGACTCAGTGAGGACTCATACTGACCTTGCTGACATCGGCTGTTGTCCATTGCAGGGAGGGTATTCTACCTGGGGATGGCAGCAGCAACGGACCATCTGCTACTTTCACTGACTGAAGGTCTCTGCTGAGGGCCGCCCCACTGACATGCTTCTGCCGAACTTGCCTTGGGCAGGGGAAGGGAGACTGTGGGCCCAGGAGTGGCCACTGCTGTGGCATAGAGGTTCTTGTCTAACATGACTGTCTTAGGGATCTGGTACACTGAGTGGGGTGCCCAGAACACCACTATTGTTCACCAGGTGGCCCCGAAACTCTTGGCACAGGGTGCTGCTGGGTGCCTTGAAGGGGTACAAACCTGCATTATCTGCCTCAGATCCTGTGAGGCTGCCTCTGGTGTGGTCACGGGAAGCTGGGCTCCAGGGGGGTCTGTGGGTGCTACCGCTGAATTCTGTACTGTGCTGGCTCAGCTTGGAAAGGCTATGGGAGCCATGGATGTGACCGCGGACCCCATCGACACTGTATCCACTAAGCTGGGCAAGATTTTGCATGGCTGTGTGTCTTCTCATGAGGAATGAGGCCCCAGAGCCCTGGAAGAAGCTGGCGCTCCTGAGAGAGAGAAAGATGGGAAGGGGTAGGGGTGAGAGGAGGCCAGGACTACCCCAGGGAGGCAAGCAGGGAAGCTCACAGCCCCACGCAGTGAGATGATGTGGAGAAAACCCAAGAAGAGGAATTGGGCAGCCTTGAGGTTTGTCTGGTTAGGGAGTTCACTACTTTGTGGCCTTAAGCAAGGCATTTTCCTTTTCTGAATTCCAGTTTCTCCATCTGCAAAATGGTGATGAAAAGCTTACTTTGCAGGTTGTTTAGAAACCAGACTCCAGTATATCTAGAGTCTAATTCAATCAAGGCAAGACCTTATTTCTCTCACCCAATGGCTGTGATGAGCAGGGTGCTCAGTTTCACCCCCACAAAACAGGTCGCAGCAAACCAGGTACACTGACTACTGGTTCCCTGCTGTGAGTACCACAGAATGTGCATATCTGAATGCCCAGGCTGAGAGAGGGTGGGGAGACCTTTGAAGTGGGTGGCAGGAAGCAGCAAGCAAGTCACCTCATCTCTGACTCTCAGTGTTCCCCTGTGAAGTAAACCAGCTCATGGGTGTTAATGTGGTAAATCATGAGGAACTATACAAAGGTAAGCAACAGATTCATTTTCTACCAGATATTACAGGAGGTTAGAGAGGCAATTAGAGGGGAAAGTATCTCTCCTCAGAACCCTAAACATCTATAGAAAAATGCTTTCCTGTTTAGCAACTATATTCAGGATAGAAAAAGTTTTGAAGCTGGGCACAGTGGCTCACACCTGTAATCCCAGCACTTTAGGAGGCCCTGACAGGCAGATCGCTTGAGCTCCAGTTCAAGACCAGCCTGGACAACATGGTGAAAAACTGTCTCTACAAAATATATATATATATATAAAGTTTTCTTTTGGTATATATATATAGTATATGTGTGTGTGTATATATATGTATATATATATATGGACACACACACATACTATATATATATATATTTTTTGGTGTATATATATATACACACACATACATACATACACAAAAATACAGAAATTAGCTGGGCATGGTGGAGTGCACCTGCAGTTTCAGTTTCTTGGGAGGCTGAGGTGGAAGGAGGGCTTGAGCCCAGGAGGTCAAGGCTGCAGTGAGCTGAGATCATGCTATTGCACTCCAGCTTGGGTGACAGAGCCAGACACTACCTCAGAAAAAAAGAAAAAAGTTTTGAATTAAAATGTAGGCTTTGGGAGATACATCAGGTAGGAAAAAGAGAGGCTCAGTGGATGAGGAGGGAGCTGTGTTGGGTTCCAGTGCTGCCACTGATAAGCTCTGTGTGCCTCCTTGATGGCCCCAGACACAACCCGGGGTCACAGATTTCCAAGGGTCCACCTGGCTCTGCAGCTCTACAGCCTTCGGCTTTACAAGAGTGGTTTTGAAACTGGGTTCTATGTTCTGTGTGGGTGCTTGGGAAACTGGAGGATGTAGTTCTGAGCAAGCACGGATCTAGGTCTTCTTCCCTATCTTTTATATTATGATTCCTCCTAGGATTTCATGTGGGGACAAATAAGACTGGATCCTTATAGCAGTGGTTCTCAGCCTCTTGAAGGCCACAGGCATCTTTAAGAAGCTGAGCAAAAGCTCTCGGGGTTTCTCCCCAGAATGAGGCACATCTCACATGCACATTTGCACGCTGTTTCTGGGGGTCACAGCCCTTTGAGGCCAATTTATGGAACTGCCTCACCAGTGTGCTCTCAGTCCATGGGGAGCTAATCCTTGGGATGTGGCCACAGTTGGCCCAGAAGCTTAAAAAAATGAAGGGAAGCAGGTGTGCAGGCCAGGCTACCTCCTCTGCCATCATGGGCCACCGAGCTTCACAGCCTTCCTCCTGGGCCTCTGCATTCCTTTCTATTCCTCTCCACTCACAAGACCAAGCCAACAGCGTGGGCCTGCATGACTGAATACGTGTCTCTAGAGCACGCTGTGCTTCACCAGCAGACAGGAGAGAGGAGGAAGACGTGGGGTCCTTGTGTTCATATTTGTCTTTGGTGCCCTGTCTTTGGTCTTTTGGAGTTTCCGGTTCTCTGGTGGATGTCCTACCTGGATTTGCTCCTGTGATGTTTGCTCATGCCCCACTTTCCATCTGGGCCAGGCACAGTGGACACAGATGCCATCTGCCCTACAGGGCGGGCGTCACAGCAGTGGAAGTGTCATGCACGCACACCACCACAATCAGGCAGGATGAGCACGTGGCTGCAGACAGATGTGGATGAGCCCTCCCTGGTAGTGGCTGAGAGTGTCAGGAAAGCCTTCTGCAAAGCCTTCCATCTGAGTGAGCCTGGAAGGATCAGCAGCAGCTGGCCAGACAAAAGGTGAGAGAAGGGAAAAGCTGTTCCACTTGGAAGCAGCAAGATGCAGACCACAGCCTGGCAGTTCAAGGGGCTGCAAGCCGCTCAGGCTGAGAGATGACAGTGGAGAGGCCCGGCCAGCACTGAATGGATCAGGAGCTTCGGAAGGATGTCAAGGTAGGGACGGAATGGGGAAAAGCACCTCAGGTGTCGTGTGGTAATCTCACACATATTCAGAATAAACCCATCATCCAAATCTACTTCTCCTGACTCTTGTCTTGGGAATGGCACCAGTCTCTCAACCCCAAAACCTGGGAGTTACCCACACATGATTTCTCACTCACTCACCAGTCAGCCCTAATGAGCCCGCCCCACCCATTTCCTCCTGATCCTTCTTCTGGACCACAAAAGGGCTCATAACAAGTCTCCCTCACATCTTTCCAGGGCCTCTCTAGGCCTCTTCATCCTTCTATTTACTTCCTAATCTCCCAGCTTAAACATCTTCACCTCTGTCACAGTGCCTTTAGGATAAAGCCCAAGCTCCCAGCTTTAATCCATCCCTTCTCTCCCGTCTTTTCTCCCTAGTTCCCCTTCCCACCAAGGATCCACTCAAACCAGACGTCACTGTGTCCCCAGCGTGCTTCTCTCAGTGACACTTCTGGGCTTTGTCCTGTTGTCAGCTGTCCCTGGATAGCTTCTGAAGTCCCTCTGGAAAGCTCCTACTCCATTTATCCTTCAAACTCAGCTCAAAAGGCACATTTTTAAAAGTGTCTCTTACATGCTCTACCACCGAGCATAACGAATCACCTGCATCACTGTTCCTGGAGCAGGCAGCAAGTTGCTATCTGCATCACAGTCCATGTTACTTAACTCCTCCACCGGACTGTGATTTACCTGAGGAAGGAAGCCTTGTCTTGCTCATCTTTCTGTCCTCAGCACCCAGGTTAGTGCTTGTCACATAGCAAGTAATGAACAAATGTTTGTTGAAGGAACAAGCAAATAAATGCAAAACTACATAAAGAAAAGTTGGGTGCTGCCATACTTTTTCCTCAGCTTGGCCTGAACCCTTTGAGCCAGCAGATCCAAACTCTTTCTCCTTAAAACCCACTTTCTTATGTCCCAACATCCACCTACCCCAGGTCCTTTACTCCAGCTCAGATACTACTCGCCCCTGAGCATGTCCCATGTGGTCTAAACTCTATCACTGGGCTTGCATGACTCACTTCGCCCTGGAACGCTTCCCTAATGCGTCAAAATGTTACACCAAGCCCAAAAGAAGAGTTTCCAACTACAAAAGAATTACTGGTCCTTAATTCCCCTCCCATTTGAAGCACACCTTCCTCTGTGTCCCCACAGCACCTGGGCTCCCATCAGCACCTGAACTCCCTCCATCTCGTATGTGTTCTCAGGTTGTGAGCCCCTCCAGTCCCACCAGACCCTGTGCTCTTCTTCCCCATTCCCACAGCATGTGGGCTCCCATCGGAACATGGACCTTGCTCTGCTTTGTGTTGGTTCCTGGGTCTGTGTCTCTCTGCTCCTAGCTGACTGTGTCCTCCAAGACAGCAGAGGGCCACATTCTGTGCCCTGGAATTATGCCTAGCTTATGGTAGATGACACTGATGCATTTTGAGTGGGACTAATCATCACTTCAGGCATCAGGCAAAAGGTAATCAAGGGAAGCCGACATGCCCAATTGCCTACGCAAAGAACAGGAGCACCGTGCAAACACCCAGGGCTCTGGACACCCTCCTCAATCCCTGCTGCAGTGTGCTCTCCTTGGGCAAAAATCAGGAGGAGAACTGTGTGGACTCAGAGGTCCTGGGGACCCCATCACTGCTATGCACACTCGCACGAGGCCAACATTACTATGACGTTCTGCATTGCTTTTGCTGGATGGATACCTGTGAGCAGTGAATTTGAAGAGAGGCTTTTCTTCCAGGACTGCACGCTGACAGAAACCTCATGAAACAGGTAAGACCCTGTGTCAGGCACATGACATGTGATGCCACTTAAAATTTTCCTCATAGGTCTGAGAGGCACGTGTTATCCCTGCATAGCAGATGAGGAAAGCAGTAAATGGCCAAGTTGGTACAGGGGGCACTAACGCACGAGTGTGCAGGGTGCTTCCTGGAGGTAGCAAATAGTTCTGGAGGAAACACGCACTCCGGCCAGCAGCTCAGTGCACCTGCCCTCCCATCCTAGGCTTCCAGCTGGACAGAGGTTAGCAGCGTGTGGGGCTGTCACAACATGTCCTGCATATTCTTTGGTGTCAATATCAACCCAGAGCTCTTCTCTGACTTTTAAAAATGGCTTCCTAGTTTTTGCAGCCACTTCCTTTCGCACTTGGTCACTACATTTAAGTAAATAAATAAAGACCTTAAAAATCTAAATGATGGTGGCTGGCTGATGAGAACTTCGTGAAACATACAGAAGTCTCAACACCCAAATCGATCAAGCGGAAGAAAGGATATCAAAGACTGAAGAGCAACTGAATGAAATAAAGTGTGAGGACAAGATTAGAGAACAAAGAATGAAAAGGAACAAACAAAGCCTCCAAGAAATATGGGACTATGTGAAAAGACCAAACCTACATTTGATTGGTATACCTGAAAGTGACAGGCAGAACGGAACCAAGTTGGAAAACACATTTCAGGATATTACCCAGGAGAACTTCCCCAACCTAGAAAGACAGGGTGACATCCAAATTTTGAAAATACAGAGAACACAACAAAGATACTCCGCGAGAAGAGCAACCCCAGGACACATAATCATCAGATTCACCAAGGTTGAAATGAAGAAAAAATACTAAGGGCAGCCGGAGAGAACAGTTGGGTTACCCACAAACGGAAGCCCAACAGACTAACAGCAGATATCTCTGCAGAAACCCTACAAGCCAGATACTCAAGCCAATACTCAACATTTAAAAAACAAAAAGAATTTTCAACCCAGAATTTTACATCCAGCCAAACAAAGCTTCATAAGTGAAGGAGAAATAAAATCCTTTACAGACAAGCAGATGCTGAGAGATTCTGTCACCACTAGGCCTGCCTTACAAGAGCTCAAGGAAGCACTCCATATGAAAAGGAAAACCCAGTACCAGCCACTGCAAAAACACACCAAAATATAAAGACCGTTGACACCATGAAGAAACTGCATCAACTAATGTGCAAAATAACCAGCTAGCATCATAATGACAGGACCAAATTCACACATAAAAATACTAACCTTAAATGTAAATGGGCTAAATGCCCCAATTAAAAGACACAGACAGGAAAATCGGATAGAGTCAAGACCCTTCATTGCGATGTATTCAGGAAACCCATCTCATGTGCAAAGACACACATAGGCTCAAAATAAAGCGATGGAGGAATATTTACCAAGCAAATTGAAAGGAAAAAAAAAAAAGCTTTTTTTTGCAATCCGAGTCTCTGATAAAACAGACTTTAAGCTAACAAAGATCAAAAAAGACAAAGAAGGGCATTACATAATGGTAAAGGATCAATGCAGCAAGAAGATCTAACTATCCTAAATATATATGCACCCAATACAGGAGCAACTGGATTCATAAAGCAACTTCTTAGAGATGTACAAAGAGACTTAGACTCCCATACAATAATAGAAAGAGACTTTATCTTAGAGATGTACAAAGAGACTTAGACTTCCATACAATAACAGTGGGAGACTTTAACACCCCACTGTCAACATGAGACAGATTAATGAGACCGAAAATTAACAAGGATATTCAGGACTTGAACTCAGCTATGGACCAAGCAGTCCTAATAGACATCTACAGAACCCTCCACCCCAAATCAACAGAATATACATACTTCTCAGCAATTCTAATTTGAATACATCAATTCTAAAATTGACCATATAATTTGAAGTAAAACTCCTCAGCAAATGCAAAAGAACAAAAATCATAAGAAACAGTCTCTCAGATCATAGTACAATCAAATTAGAACTCAGGATTAAGAAACTCACTGAAAACTACACAACTACATGGACACTGAACAACCTGCTCCTGAATGACTACTGGATAAATAATGAAATGAAAGCAGAAATAACAATGTTCTTTGAAACCAATGAGAACAAAGATACAACATACCAGAACCTCTGGGATACAGCTAAAACAGAGGGAAATTTATAGCACTAAATGCCCACAGGAGAAAGTGTGAAAAATCTAAAATCGACACCCTAACATCATGATTAAAAGAATTAGAAAAGCAGGAGCAAACAAATTCAAAAGCCAGCAGAAGATAAGAAATAACTAAGATCAGAGCAGAACTGAAGGAGACAGAGACACGAAAAACCCTTCAAAAAAAATCAATGAATCCAGGAGCTGGCTTTTTAAAAAGATTAACAAAAGAGCTAGACCACTAGTCAGACTAATAAACAAGAAAAGAGAGAAGAATCTAATAGACACAATAAAAAATGATAAAAAGGATATTACCACTGATCCCACAGAAATACAGATTACCATCAGAGAATACCAGAAACACCTCTACACAAACAAACTAGAAAATTTAGAAGAAATGGATAAAAATTCCTGTACACATACACCTACCAAGACTAAACCAGAAAGAAGTAGAATCCCTGAACAGACCAATCACAAGTTCTGAAATTGAGGCAGTAATTAACAGCCTACCAACCAAAAAATGCCCAGGACCAGACGGATTCATAGCCGAATTCTACCGGAGGTACGAAGAGGAGCTCGTACCATTTCTTCTGAAAATATTTCAAACAACAGAAAAAGAGGGACTCCTCCCTAGTTCATTTTATGAGGCCAGCATCATCCTGATACCAAAACCTGGCACAGACACACACAAAAAAGAAAATTTCAGGCCAATGTTCCTGATGAACATCGATGTGAAAATCTTCAATAAAATACTGGCAAACTGAATACAGCAGCACATCAAAAAGCTTATCCACCATAATCAAGTCAGTTTCATCCAAGGGATGCAAGGCTGGTTCAACACACACAAATCAATAAACGTAATCCATCACATACACAGAACCAGTGACAAAAACCACATGGTTATCTCAGTAGATGTAGAAAAGGCCTTCAATAAAATTCAACACCCTTTCATGCTAAAAACTCAATAAATTGGGTACTGATGGAACGTATCTGAAAATAGTAAGAGCTACTTAGGACAAACCCACAGCCAATATCATACTGAATGAGCAAAAGCTAGAAGAATTCCCTTTGAAAACTGGCACAAGACCAGAATGCCCTCTCTCACTACTCCTATTCAGTATGGTATTGGAAGTTCTGGCCAGGGCAATCAGGCAAAAGAAATAAATGAAGCATATTCAAATGGGAAGAGAGGAAGTCAAATAGTCTCTCTTTGGAGATAACATGATTGTATATTTAGAAAACCCCATCATCTCAGCCCAAAAACTCCTTAAGCTAATAAGCAACTTCAGCAAAGTCTCAGGATACAAAATCAATGTGCAAAAATCACAAGCATTCCTATACACCAATAACAGACAGAGAGCCAAATCATGAGTGAACTCCCATTCACAATTGCTACAAAGAATAAAATACCTAGGAATACGACTTACAAGGGACGTGAAGGACCTCTTCAAGGGGAACTACAAACCACTGCTCAAAGAAATAAGAGAGGATGCAAACAAAGAGTAAAACATTCCATGCTGATGGATAGGAAGAATCAATATTGTAAAAATGGCCATACTGCCCAAAGTAATTTACAGATTCAATGCTATTCCCATTAAGCTACCATTGACTTTCTTCATATAAATAGAAGAACTACTTAAAATGTCGTATGGAACCAAGTAAGGGCCCGTATAGCCAAGGCAATCTTAAGCAAAAAAGAACAAAGCAGGAGGCATCGTGCTACCTGACTTCAAGCTATACTACAAGGCTACAGTAACCAAAACAGCACGGTACTGGTACCAAAACAGATATATTGACCAATAAAACAGAACAGAAACCTTAGAAATAATGCCACACATCTACAACCATCTAATCTTTGACAAACCTGACAAAATCAAGCAACGGGGAAAGGATTCCCTATTTAATAAATGGTGTTGGGAAAACTGGCTAGCCATATGGAGAAAACGGAAACTGGACCTTTCTTATACTGTATAAAAAAATTAACTCAAGATGGATTAAAGACTTAAATGTGAAACCTAAAACCATAAAAACCCTAGAAGAAAACCTAGGCAATACCATTCAGGGCATAGGTACCGGCAAAGTCTTCATGACTAAACCACCAAAAGCAACGGCAACAAAAGCCAAAATTGACAATTGGGATATAATTAAACTAAAGAGCTTCTGCACAGCAAAAGAAACTATCATCAGAGTGAATAGGCAACCGACAGAATGGGAGGAAGTTTTTGCTATCTATCCATCCGACAAAGGGCTAATATCCAGAATCTACAAGGAACTTAAACAAATTTACAACAAAAAAGAAACAACCCCATCACAAAGTGGGCGAAGGATATGAACAGACACTTCTCAAAAGACGACATTTTCACTCGGTCAACAAACATATCACTTCTGCACATTTGCCTGCCCCCACACTGGGAATAACACGTGATAAAACTGGTGCAGGCTCTGCCCCTGTGAGAGAGCCAGTGGTGTCAGAGAGGCAGAAGTCATGGCTCCAGAGCAGGGAGTCCCTGTGAAACCATCTGTGGTGATGGACATGCTGCCTATCTGTGCTAGTCACTTCGGTGGCTATTGAGCACTTGACTTGTTGCTACTACAACTGAGAAACTGAACTCGAAATTTCATTTAACTTTAAATAGCCACGACTGCAGCTATTATGGAGCAGCACAGCCTACAACTCAACTGAGCCATGGATCTGGTCATCAATCTTAAGGTTTCATAGCTGTCCTCTTAAGGTCAACACAGAAACCAACTTTGTGACTGCAGTTCTGAAACTCCAGCCTCTAATGCTTTTTCCCCCCAAACAAAATTTTCATGGCCTGATTTTTTATAATGGTAGGTTTCTTAGGAATCCAATTATCACTTTGTAGCAACACAAATAAAACCAATAAAAAGGGAAGGCTACATAAACAATTATGTTTTGTTATCTTTGTTTGCTTATCTGGAAAGATATAATATTGTATGTCCTTCTTTCTGAAATTTAAAAAAATCAGGGACTGAATAGAACAAGACCTTGTGAGGGTCGCTCCCCACACCGGCGTGTTGGTCCCTTACCTTGCATGTCCTGCTCTCTGGCTGGCCTGCTGGTGCAAGCAGAGACACCCCTGGGGTGAAGGGATGGGCCAGGTGGGCGGCACATGGTGAGACACAAGGGGCTCAGACGCGGGTTCTCGTTCTTCGGTGAGGTGCTGGTGGGAGCGGCTGATCTCAGCTGGAGAAGAACGGGGGCCGTGACTGGCTGTGGAAATGTTTCCCAGGGAGCCTGTGAATTAAACAGGAAGGAAAGGCGTCCTTGTCCTAAAGTGGGCTGCTAGCACTCTCCCTCTCACATGCCCACCCCCTCTATCCTCCCAGAGGAGGGCTGGGGCCTCCTGGCCATCCTGGTGGAGGAGCAGATGCTCTGCCTCTTTCCTGCCCTGGAGCAGTCTGGAGGCCTCATTGTGCCCTGGGCCATGACTGCTCCACTCCCAGACAGTGTGGCTCCCCACGATCCAGGACTGTGGTCCCAGCCCCCAGGCAAGACAGCCGCTGCAGTAGTGAGTGCTGCCACCTGCCTCCTCCACGGTGGCTTCTCCGTCATGGCCTCCCGCAAAGCTAAGGCTGGCCAGGTAAAGTGAGGCTTGCCAACTGAAGCTGCATTCTTGGAGGCCCTGCACAAATGTATCTGGAGCTGTCTCCCAAGACCAAACCCCAGCTCTCCTGCCTGTCCTTCCATCGCATCTCAGACTCTCCTGTGGTGTTGGCAAGGAAGAGAGGTAACATGGACAGGTGGTACTTTGCTGCACCCCAAACTCAGCACACTGTTCACCTGGCTTGCTTGCCATGACCTATCCACACTCCTCAACAGAACCTACAAGGCCTTTCACAGTCTGACCTGTTTCCTGCTTTCCTACACCCACAACCAAGGTACATGGCAGCATCGGCCGTCCTGCACAGACCAGCCTCTTTCAGGATTCATTGCTTTGGCTTATGCTGTTCCTTCTGCATGGATTTCACTTCTACTCAAACTCACATGCAGACTTTAAGACCCTGCTCAAATATCATATTCTCTCTGAAACTCCCTGGACCAGCTTTCTTCTGGGTGTCACAGCACTTGGCCCATGTTCCCATTATAAGCATGGTCCCATCATAGGCACTTCCTTGTCCAGCCCATGGGTTTTTGAGAACTGTGACTGATGTTGTTACCTCCACAGCTCAAGCATGTACCTAATAGAGGCCAGGTACACAGACAGTTTTTAGTCTGTGTTTGCAGATTAAATAAAAACATACTTTCAGCAATCAAAAATCCCAACAGCAAAACTTCTTGTTCGAAAGAAATGAAGGTCTACAGGTGTAATTTCAGATGATATGATCACTAGTGGGGTCATGTTTGGGTGGTGTTAATGGTGGCTTTCTAAGCGTTCTTCAAGTCATATCAGAGGGGGCAGAGTTCTCTTTCTGCCCCCTGCTATCTGTGCCACCTCATGGCCTGAGGCAGGAGCCCCAGCTGGCTAATTTCCCTGGATTGCCTACTCCTCTCCAGCTGTTTCTGATGCTGGGCAGGACAAGTTCTGCCAGTGAGCACAGAAACATCTGGGAGGGCTCTGGGAAGGAAGGCTCCACTGACAGCTATGTGCACTACAAGATGAGCTCCCATGCAGGTCTCCTGGTGAGTGGGATGTCTGCTAACAGAATCAATGGCCTTGTAGTTCCAAAAGACCTGCAACATGAATGCTTTTCCAGTTGGGGACAAAGGGTCTGTGCTAGGGGACTGAGCAGCCACGGCAGCAGAGATGAACACAGCTGCAGCACAGGAGACACAGGAAGGGCACAGCGGGAGGCTCCACTGAGCCTCTGCTCCTGCCATCTTGTTGGATCTGCTCCCTCTGCCTTCAATGGGGCGATTCTTCAGGGTTCCTCTCTAGACCCTCCTCAGCCTCACCTGACTCTGGATACTGCAAGGTGATCCTGTCCTCCCACAGCCCCCGGGACCACCTACGTGATGGAAACTCTCAAATCCGAACCCGCAGCTCAGGCCTCTCCGGGGCTCCCTGTCGTAAGGCAGACATCCCACAAGCAGGTGTCACCGATGCTCCAAGTGAACCCCTCGCATGCCTATGTTCCCTCCCAGTGAGGCACATCAGTGTCACCGTCCACTCCACTCTCCAAGCCAGAGCCCTGGCGTCACCGTGACTCTTCCGTTTCTCACCAACCACATCCTCTCCTTATGGCATTGCTCACAGAAAGCTCTTCCACAGTGCCCTGCATCCTTAAGATGACTCACAAGGCACTCTCTCTTCCTAAAACCATATTTCTATTTATTTCTTCAACCAGTTTCTTACCAACACTTCCTTGTGTTTCAAATGGAATTCTTGTAAAATACCAACCTTTCTCTCATCACCCCATACATTCAGCTCGAAACTCAGTGAGGGCAGAGATTCCGTCTCTTTTGAAATGGTTTTGTTCTCAGAATCAAGCCCAGTGTGTGACACAACAAATACGTGTTGATCAAACAAAGGATGTAGCATAGTAAGGAACTACTCCCCTGGTGACTTTCACTGCTCCTCATCGCCCTCCCAATAAAGTCCAGGCTCCTCAGCCTAGCAGGAAAGGCCAGTTTTCCACAACCCAGTCACCTTGCCCTGTGACCCCATCCATCCCTCATGCCCCCTGTTGAACGTGTGGGCTGTGAGCACGGGGGTGAGTGACCCACCCTCACCTCCACAGCCCCGGTCTAGCCCTCAGGCAGTAGAGTCCTATCCATGACCCAGAGTCCATTTACATGCAGACCTGGGGGGAAGCTGCTTCCCACCTCAGAGTCCCCATCTCTCCACTTACGCATCGACACAGGGTAGTCGTAAGGATGAAACACGTGCATGCTGTAGGTACACAGAACACCTTCTAGTCCCTTCTGTACCCCAGTGCCCAGAGCAGTGTCAACACATAGTAGGTGCTCAATGCTATATAAAGCTGTCCTTCAGTACCTATGGGGGAGTGGTTCCAGGACCCCTGTGGATACCAAAATCCATGCATGCTCAAGTCCCTGATACAAAATGGCTCGGTATTTGTATATAATCTGTTCACATCTTCCTGCAGACTTTAAATCATCCCTAGATACTAACAACACCTGATACAATATAAATACTGTGTAAACGGGTATTACACTGTATAGCTTAGGGAGTAATGACAAGAAACCAGTCTGTATGTGTTGAGTACCGATGCAACCGTCCGTTTTTTGTTTTTTTAACTCATGGATGTGGAACCCACCAATATGGATCGTTGACTGCATTTGTTGCGCGAATGCACTTAAATGAATAAAAGAATTCTCTCTGGGATGAAAATCCAAATACGCCTGTTCTGATGGTCAAGTCAGAGAGGTTTTGTGAATAAGATGAAGATCTATTAACAAGATGAAGTAGGGGTTAGGCTGAGCTGGGCCCTCACGCAACGCAAACCTGGAACTCTATTCTAACAGCACCAAGCCATGGCTCTAAAACCAGCCAGCTCTCTCAAATGGCCTATAGCTCCAGAAACATCCTTTCAAAGCAGTTCTGGCAATAAGCCTTGCCTGGAGAGTTTTTAAAACCAGACTGCTGTCTTTTGTCCCGGAGTTTCTGATTCAGTAAGTCTGGAGTGGGGCATAAACTTACTTACAAGAATTACTTACTTACTTACATTCTTACAAGAATGTGCATGTCTAACAAGTTCCCAGGTGATGCTGATGGTAATGAGCTAAGAATGGCTTTTACATTTCAAAGGACTGTAATATTTTTAAAAACAGGAATATAAAATAGAGATTGTATATGGCCTTCAAAATCTAAAAATATGTACAGGAAGTATCTGCTGAGCCCTGGACCCCTGCTACTCAAAATGAAGCTTTTCTTTTCTATCCTCCCAAAAAACAGTGGGAAAGAGTGGAACTTTTAAAAGACACTAATGCCTGGGTCCACCACTCCAAGATTCTTAGGTAACTGGCCTGGCGCAGGTCCTTGGCATCAACATTTTAAAAATGTTCCCCCTTAATTCTGATGTGCAACCAGATTCAAGAATGACCAATTTAGCCCATCCCCCTGCCACAGATAAAAAAAAAAAAAAAAAAAACCCTGCTCTTCAAACTTCCCAGTGAGTAGAGGATGATCCCGAACAAATGTGAAGGAGCATTTCTGCACTTAAAACTCACTTCAAAAAGCTGAACTACTCTTTTGTGAAGGTTATCAAAACCCAAGCATGAGTCTGTATTTGCTCCTCTCACCTGCCCCCTCCCAAGTGATTACACATCAGTAAGAATCACAAAGCACCCCAAACAAACCCACAGAGGGTCAAGTGCAACTGTGCCAGACAGTAGGTGGGCCAGAAGAGCCAGAGATGGATCAGTAGAGGGACGAAGGAGAGGTCTTCCCCAGGGGTGGCTGAGAGGTGACAGGGCAAAGGTGCAGAGAGCTCAGGGAAGGGGGAGAGGTGGAGGACTAAGGACGGCAGTGGTGTCGTGCTGTCTGAAGAATCACCAAAAATGCCTTTAGCTTCATCACAAGTCCAGCACTTCTTGGTCTCTCATTCAAGCATAATAGGGCCAAGGTCCCTCTACTATTTAGCCAACTCCCTCAAGAAGGGAGGGTAGCTGGAGCTGCCCTCCTTGTTGCAGATCTGAGGGCCTCATCTCAGCCCCTCCTGAGAAAGGGCTGTGCGTGCTCCCATACCTGTGCCTTCCTCAACCTGCCTGAAGCCGCAGATCTGACAGATGCTCCAGGCCCACTTGTTCATGTCCTCCCTGGTCTCAGCCACCAGGTAAAAGGTACGCTCTCTGGTCTTGATGTCAAACATATAGCCCTTCTGAAGCTCCTTCTTGTTGAAGTTCAGAGTCACACCAACATCCAGCTGCTCACAGAGGTTCAGGTTGATGGTGCGCAGGGGCTTCTTGGAGCTGTCATTCTTGTAGTATTCCAGAACATCTGGGTCACTGCTAGTCTGGCCCCTCCGCAGGATAAACCAGCATTTCCTCCAGGCCTAAATCCCACCAGGAAGGAGTAAGAAGAGGGGAAAGATTCATTTGTTATTACAATGCTTTTAACAGATCTAAGACACCATTAAGCTAAGAATGGGACTTGGACCTGCACTCAGCCTATGTCTCCCTTTCGGATTTCCCCAGAGTTTCAAGGATGATGACTTTGATGCATTTTACTGCAGCGTCTCACCATGTCAACAGGGTCTCATCACTACAAAATAAGATGTGCATTTCCACGCTTTAGAGCAGGAGGTTGGGTGAGGACAATTTATAGCAACAATTTCATTAGGCTAGAACACTAATCTCAATGCATAGCACTTTTAGGCAGAGTAGAACTCTCAAAGCCACATCTTAGTTTATAGATGGGGACCTCCACCAAGGCATGGTGAGCTGAAGGAGCAAGGTCAGAAGCAGAAGTAGTAGCAGTGAACAAGTAGCAGAAAAACAAGTTTCCCAACTTTCAGTAAACTGTGCTTTTTACCACATCATGATGCTTTAGAAGAGTCACAGAGAAACCCTTCTAAACCTTCTCTGAAACACATGACTTCAGCACGCTTCTTTTTAAAGGGACAGAGTCTTACTCTGTCACCCAGGCTGGAGCGCAGTGGTAGCATCACAGCTCACTGCAGTCTTTAATTCCTGGGCTTAAGTGATCCTCCCACTTCAGCCTCCCAAGCAGCTGGGACTAGAGCACACACAACCATACCTAGCTAATTCTTTTATATATATTTTTTGTAGATGTGGGGTTTCAGTATGTTGCCTAGGCTCACCTTGAACTCCTGGCTTCATGTGATCCTCCTGCGCCTCTGCCTCCCAAAACAGTGGTTGATTTTTTTTCTATCTTGTTCACTGCTATATCCCTAGCACTTATAATAGTGTCTTGTATATGCTAAGTGCTCATTATGTATTACTGAACAGATAAACTCCTTATACTACTTCACCCTATAGAATTGAATGCATGATTACATTTTCTCTAAGGCTGTCTTCTACCTTCCATCCTTCAACAAGACTAAGTGATCCATGAGCAGATACCACACGCAGGGATAAAAGACTACCTCTGGTAGAGAACTGTGGGTGAGTCTACGCTTCCCCACTGGCTCCAGGCATGACCTTCCGGTCAGCCATTTACCTCTTTGGAGCTTGTCTCGGCTACTGGAGTCACCACCACCACCACCACCTGCCCTAAGTACCTCATAGTTGTACTGTGCAAACAAACCCAAACCACTTGGTATACAACCCTGAAGGACTAGAGACGCCAAGCATTGGGTTATTATCACAACTCTAGAGCTCAGGGGACCTACACTCTAGGACTCCTACCACCTTTTCCCATTCACCTTTCATCCCTGTCATTTTCCCCCTTATCAAACCTCCTTTCCATGACTCTATTATAATCATACCCTTGCTTCTTTCTCCATTCCTCTTATTTATCTGGCAAAACCACAGCCCCTGGCTAAGCCTAATGCTTTGCCTACAACACCTGTTCCCATTCAGCTGTGCACAGCTGGAGAGAATCACATAACCATGCTGCCTGGTCTCATTTTAACTTCAAGGGGCCCTCATGTGGCCCAATGTCCTACCATATTTATCTAGTTCATGGCTTTCTCCTGCCGTTTGGCAACAATTTCTGAACTTCTCTCCCTTTAATCCTCCAACACCCTATTTCTTTGTTTCTTATTCCAAAAGAAAATATAAGCAACCCAAAGAGAATCTGCACCTGCTTCGCCCCCACACCCACCAGCCTGCCTGTACCTGTAGCCCTGGACCTTGTCACTAGGGAGCACAGAGAGTTTATCCATTCTAAGCCCTATCTTCTTGCATTTGTGAACACCCTCTCGCTCACAAAGGGACGTCACTTCAACAGTTCTCCACCTCTACTAGGATCGTTCCCATCAAGACACCAACTTCTCCCATCTTAGAAAAAAAATTAAAAGTTTGGCTTCAGCCTGCATTCTCTTCCAACCATGGCCCAGTTTTTCTACCCTCTTTACCTTAAAACTGTGAGGAGTTTCCCAGCTGCTAATCTTCATTTCCTCTTCTCCTATTTGTTTTGTGAGATCACTCTAATCAGGCTGTTTCCCTTCTGCAGCACCAAAATGACTCATGGAAGGTCCCAAAGACTTCAACGTTGCTACATCAACTCCTGAGCCTCACTTAATCTCCCAGCACAACCCATACCCAACAAGCCTTGGATGGAAAAAGATTGAAGATTGAGGCACAGCCACACAGGATAGAGTTGAGGAACATAAAAATAAGTGCTACTTATTCATAGCCACCTGAAGTCTTGCCCAGGCCACTGCTTTCAGATTGTGTATCTGCATGGTGCAGGTGCGTGTATATAAGTGTAGTGTGAGCACAGCAAGTGTACTGTTACTATTCTAGCTGGTGTTTACTCTCATATATTGTAAGGGTTTTCATGCTACTGCATTATTTCATTTTGTGTAAATTACGCAACTGTATTTGCATATATTAAGTTTATGCATTGACCTTAAATTCTGTGATCTTGCTATATTCACCTAGTTCTGGTAGGGCTTTTTTTTAAAATTGCATTTTAGGTTTTGGGGTACATGTGAAGAACATGCAAGATTGTTGCATAGGTACACACATGGCAGTGTGATTTGCTGCCTTCCTCCCCATCCCCTATATCTGGTATTTCTCCCCATGCTATCTCTCCCCAACTCCCCACCCCCCACTGTCCCTCCCCTATTTCCCCCCGACAGACCCCAGCGTGTGATGCTCCCCTCCCTGTGTCCATGTGTTCTCATTGTTCAACAGCCACCTATGAGTGAGAACATGTGGTGTTTGATTTTCTGTTCTTTGTCAATTTGCTGAGAATGATGGTTTCCAGGTTCATCCATATCCCTACAAAGGACACGAACTCATCATTTTTTATGGCTGGCAGCATAATTCTAACAAAAGTAATAGTAATATTACAATAATTTG
>CAUYLG010012916.1:0-27991 GCA_963573385.1 Cacajao melanocephalus | reverse complement strand
ATCATTGGAAATAAATCACTCCTCAGCAATTGCATAGCATTTCACAGGTTTAAATAAAATATTGGTTGGCTGCTTGTTTTTTTCATCTCTCATTCCTTCCTGTCTCCATTGTTAAACACAATTATTGGCACAATAGAGGTTTTTAATACCCATTTGTAGACTGCATTCTAGCCTGGGCAGTAGAACAAGAATCCTGTTCTCTCTCCCTCTTTTTCTTCCTCTTTCTTTCTCTCATACATTCTTTTTTTTTTTTTATTTCCTTCCATCTCACTTTCTTTCCTCTCTTTTCCTTTCTTTCAAAAAAAAAAAAAAAAAGTAAAATTGATAAACTTGCATTTATTTTTGTAACTTTGGTTAAAATATTAACTTTCAACAGTTCTACTCAAATTGTTTTGAATTATACAAATTGAAAGTTATTGTATTTCCCACCCAAAACCAAAAAAAATAAAAAAATAAAAAAAAAAAAAAAGAATTATAAAACTTAGAGATGCTATTCTGATATTGAGGATACTATACAAATTATTTTAGCACCTCCTTCCCCCCACAAAATATCTGATTTACTTTAGAGTTTTGAAATAGCCCCCTCCCTTTTTTTTTTTTTTTTGCTGAGGACTAATTTTGAAAAATATTTTGGATAGATAAAGTGAACATAATTCAATTACCAGAAAAAGTCGATAGCTGCATTTTAGGTGATTTATTGTTTCAGTCCTTCAGAAAATTTCAAAATAAATACAATGCTTTCTCAAAATCCTGAGCTCAAGTAATTCACTCACCTCAGAATAAATGCAATGCTTTCTCAAGAATAATTTCTTGACTTTCCAATAGTGGATATAGCACAAATTGACAATTTTGGACACAGGTTCTCAAACCTATGTTTCAACTATGCCTCTCCAACAAACGAAGTTTGCAGCAAATCTACTAATATTTTTAACCAAACTGATTTCCACTTAAAGACTTAAATTCTGTGAAGCAGTAACCTACTTCCCATTTTACTTTAATTTCAATTTGAAAACAAGTTCTTTCCAAAAACAATCTAAAATTATTCCCTATATGTCTTCTTATATATTCTATTATAGAACAACTTTACTAGCATGTTACTGATTTAAAGGCAAAAGGGAATATAGCAAGCTTCTTTTTCAAGTGGGATTTAAAAATGTATACATCTTTTCTATGATAATTTTTGTTTAAGTTTTCTACTTAGCTTTCTTGAGCATGATTCCCATCTCTTATTGGAGGTGCAAGCAAAGAAGAAAAAAGAAGTGTTAATTTAAGAAAACAGATTTCCCAGAAAGAAAAAAAAAACTGTGATTAAGATTTAAACAAAAGCTAAAGATGGCTTCCTCTAAGCCCTGATGAGGTCCGCTACCTCATTACGAACAACTGAAAACTTGTGATGCATTTTGTTTCAAGAGAATCCAAAAGTCCTTGGTCTAAAGCAGACAGGGGGGTGCAGGGTCCATTCACTCTGTCTGTATCACAACCATTATGTAAAAAGTATAAAACACTGCCTTTATGCTGCCAAGCCACAATGACTCTTCCTACATCAAAGGATTTTCACCACTAGGGGTTTTTCATCAAAATTTATTCAAGCTAAGGGCAGAGAGACAACGATTCATACACGCTAATTACGCCTAATTATCTATTCCCTTTTCTGACCAGCTTCGGCCAGTGTTATTTGCTATCTGGATTTCTCACAACCTCCCTTTGCCCTGTCCATCCAGCCCAACAGTAAAGGCTTTGAAGAAAACAGTTGTGGCTTTTTAGAGTTTTCTCAATATAGAGATCAAGCAAATTAAATAATGATTCTGTTAGTTTTGACACATTTATGCGTTCAATATGAGGACCTCTTGGTTAATTTGGCAAATTCCTCACATCTCTTCATGGCTGGAATCATAGTAACACCCTCTCTTACAGGAGCTTCTCCTCATGCTTTCTTTTCATGATCTAAATGAAATGTTTATTGGATTAAAGTTCTTCTCTGCAGACCTCCATGGTGGCCTATGACAAAGAGCTTAAAAGTTCTATTAATTGGCTTGAGTTTTCAGGGAGGGGAAAGGGAGAATTTTATTTCACATTACATCACTAGCCAAGAAAATTGCCATGTGTAATTAAACTAATTTATCTCATCATTCAAAGAACTAGCTAATCCATATTTAAGACATACTTCCTTTAAGCCATTTTTGTCATCAAATAATTAATATCTTGTGATTTAACCAAAAATAACTATTTATTATTCTAAGAGACGAGAATTCAAGTCCTAAACAGTATATATTTCACATGTAAGCCTGTTAATAAATGTTGCATGTTGCATTCTAAATAAATACAAATATATAACTTACATTATTTCATGGGAATTCTTTATTTTTATTTTACATGAGATAATTAGAGAAAATATTTTAAAAGGCACCTAAATATTTTAAAATGCACCTAAGATT
This sequence comes from Cacajao melanocephalus, assembly GCA_963573385.1. NCBI lineage: Eukaryota > Metazoa > Chordata > Mammalia > Primates > Pitheciidae > Cacajao > Cacajao melanocephalus. The sequence goes on along the minus strand of CAUYLG010012916.1, from coordinate 25,556 downwards.
ACTTTTCCATAGATAGGCCCTGACTAATACAAGGTCTACATTCTGTTATGAAGATGGACAAGGATGATATTTTAAATCCACATCACAACCATTTTCATCCTAGATATTTATTAATTGCAAGGACACAGCACAAAAACATCATTACAAACAAAAATAAAAATTTAGTTCCTGTAACTATAGCCAATTTTCTTAAATAAATTTTCTCAAACATATATGAAATAGGTTAATTTCAGAAAATATCTTGGGTAGATTTCCTAGACTAAGTTAGACTAAAACTTGATAATTTTAGAAATATTTTACAAGTCAAATGGTCATTTTGTATTGTAAAATATTAAATGCTAGAATTCAAATTTTACACTTAAAACAGTTTGTGGAGGAAAGCCACAACTCTTTTCAGTTCAGGAGTTGCCTGCTACTTTTGTTTTGTCTTTGTTTCTTTCAATCTTAAGTATTAAAAAGCCAACTCATAAGTAAAGACATTATCACACAAACAAAGGGTTAATCCTTGCAAGGCTGACTCAGGTGACACCGTAGTAGAGGTCATAGAGGCTGACACTGACCCCAAAGGCTGATTCTGATTATTTAGCACTCTGAAAGCTCTGGTATTGAAAGTTATAATGAACAAACTGACAAATCAATTTCACCAATGAAATGAAAACTGTGGCAGGAAAAATGGCAAATATACATTTATTTAGCAAGTCTATAAATCCTAATGCAGGTGGCTGGACAAAGGCTGAACACTGAAGCATTTTATCTAAGGGTTATAATCAAACAAGTTTTCTAAAGTTTGTAACTGGATATCACACAATGGGAATATTCTAGTTCACTATCAGGAAAAAATTTCTTATCCTTGGAAAAATTTTCTCAGAAAACAAAAACATAAAAGCTAATATATCACTTAATTTTTTTTAAGTTTTAGATAAAGTATGCACAACAGTGTCAAGAAACAACCACCAAGTAGAAGGTATGATGTCATCACCTGAACATTAAACAAATATTACAAAAGTAGTAATAATAAGAACAAAATTTTTACTACCTTAGATTATGAAGTATCACTTCTTTATTTTAAACCCAACAAATAAATCAGATAGTGATGCTTTCCAAATGGACAACTCTTTATTAGGAAAAGGAAAATTCATATTTACAAGAGTTAATGCTGAAATCCTTTTTCTCTAATCATCTGACTGAAATTCATCAAAGAGAAAATTATATTGTAGAATCCCTTGTTGGTTATTTTTCGTGAGTTCAGTTACCATTCAGTAAGCTAATCATCTAACATTTAATTTTAAGAAGAAATTTAACAGTTAAGAAAGAAGATAGCTTGCTAAGCTGTCATTGCGAATGAGAATCAAAGTGCTGAATTACTGATATTAAAATCCATCACTGTGTGCAAAAACACTACATATGATCTTGTGCAGGAACATTTCCCATGGGGAGATTATTTTAGATTATTTCACACTGTTAAACTGATTAAGAAAATCATAAAAAGAAAGCTAATGAAATTCACGCTGAGAATTTCTTAAACCTTAAAACTTATAAATAGCATTTATCTCTTTTAGGGTTCATTATGGAATGAAATAAACTAAATGGTTTATGAAAGTGTAAGTGATGGAGTAAACAGACAGAAATTTCACCCAAATATAAAATATTTGTCCAAAATATCACGAATTGCTGGAACTTGATCAGCTGAGAACAGCAATGCTTGCCAGGCAATCTAATCTTCAAGAAGGCTGGTAATAGTAGTTAAATTGAAATTAACCTATGAAACTATTCTTCTGATCAAAATATCAAGTGGTTCTCCTTTCCTTTTAACCACACTAATTTTAAATAATATTTATAATGCAGTGAGATTATATTCCATAAATATTATTCAATGAATGTACATTTAAGATATCTTATTCCATTTAAACGTATGAAATTGAAGATATTTCTAAGAAAGTTGATCCTAATGAAGCTGATATTTCTCAAGTTACTAAATTATTTGAAATTGATACTGAACCACCATCTTTGCTTTTGGTTCACTCACCAAGCTTCCTCCCTTCAATCAACCATTTATTCAGTAAGCTCTTGGAATGTCCCTTTCTCTAGGATCTACTAATAACTCTATGCTGATGCAGGATTTTCATCACATAAAACAAGTCCTACTTTATAGAAAAATAAAATGTGCTATTGACATACGTCGTTTTAAGCAATTGTTTGCCCTTTGTATATTATATAGATCAGGGCCAGCCAACTTCCTGTAAAGGGTCAGATAGTAAATATGTTTGGCTTTGAAAGCCATAAGCAGCTGCTCAACTTTGCCACTGTACTCTGAAAAGAGCCATAGATAATACATAAATAAATGAACCTAAAATTTTTCAATAAAACTTGATTTAAAAAAACGGGCAGCAGGCCAGATTTGACCACTGGCTGTATTTGACCACTGGCTATATAGGCTAAATTTATACTTTAAAATACTTTCAGTGCAGAGGTTAAGATGAATGCATTTAATTTTACAAAATGATGCTGTATAGATACCAACAAATGCTTTAACAATTATATTTGTTCTTATACTTCAGGATTATAAAGTATATAATTTTATAAAATGATGCTATATATATACCAACAAATGCTTTAACAATTATATTTGTTCTTCTACTTTAGGATTATAAAGTATAATAATAAAAATTACCTAAGTTTTATTGATATCAGTATATCTTATACTTTAGGATTATAAAGTATTTATAAAATGATGCTATATAGACACCAACAAATGCTTTAACAATTATTTGTTCTTATACTTTAGGATTATAAAGTATAATAATAAAAATTACCTAAGTTTTATTAATTTCAGTAAAATCAAGATACTATGTCATATGATCAGAAAGAAATTTCAAGTTAAAGTACTGACTCATTGAAGGAGGGACAATTATAATTACAACCAAGAGAATGAGAACTACCAAATTTTTTCTATTTAAATACAATGCAAAACATATCCTGCTTTTATTCGGAGAAAAATCTTAGTTTTAAATAAATCTCCAACCCTCAAGTAAACAGAATAGTGACAGCTATTATTTTATGAAAATTATTTTTCTTAATTAACTGATTACTGAAAACAAAATTTTTAATTACAGGTCTCATGCTTCTGTGTCTTTTCCCTGTGATTTTTCTTGCATGGTAAACATCCTTTCCCACTTTTCCTGGTAACTTACTTGTCTTTTAAGTTTCAGTTTAAGCATTATTGGTACTTTGGAAATAGTCCTGACATGTGCTACCTCCTCCACTCAAACTGCTAGTGTGGGTCAGAGCCCCTTTTCTTTTTCCTTCCCCTACCCCCCCCCCTTTTTTTTTGAGACAAAGTCTTGCTCTGTCGTGCATGCTAGAATCCAGTGGTGCAATAATCGTGGCTCACTGCAGCATGGAACTCCTGGGCTCAAGCAATCCTCCCACCTCAGCCTCCTGAGTAGCTGGGACCACAGGCATGCGCCACTATGACTAACCAATTTTTTAAATTTTTTTGGAGAGATGAGGTCTTGCTATCTTGCCCAGGCTGATCTCATACTCCTCAAGCAATCGTCCAACCTCAGGCTCCCAAAGCACTGGGATTACAGGCCTGAGCCACCATGCCCAACCCAAACCCCTTTACTTTTTAGCATCCTGCAGTTAACTCAGTTACAGAAGTTCTCACATAATATAAAAAAAAAAATTATCTGACTTACAGATCAGAAGAAGACAATGTTTAGTCAGATTCAATGACCACCAATATTTCTTACCATAATATCTCCATGTATAAGTTATTAATTTTGACTGGCGGTATAAAATCTTAAAGTTGTTTATTCAGGAAACTTCATTAAGGACTATAAATCCTAAATTATCATATATCCAAAATATATATCTGTGGGCTTAGATGTACATGACAGCCTAGCTGACTAGATGTCACATTTTTTAAAAATTGAATATAGTAAAAATTATCCTATCCTATCCTATCCTATTCTAGTATCTGCTAATAGTTTACAAGTTTCAGACAAGCTTTATTTCTTTTCCCATTGATTTTTCTTCCATATGATTTAAGATTCTTTTTTTAATCCTTCAGGTTCAGTTGTGCATCAAAAAAATGTATAATTCTTTTCTTATTTTATTTTTTGAGAGAGAGTCTCGCTCTGTTGCCCAGGCTGGAGTGCAGTGGTGTTTTTTTGGCTCACTGCAACCTCCACCTCCCAGGTTCAAGCGATCCTCCTGCCTCAGCCTCCCAAGTAGCTGGGATTACAGGCACCCAACACTGTAGGTGGCTAATATTTTATATTTTTAGTAGAGACGAGGTTTCACCATCTTGGCCAGGTGGGTTTAGAACTCCTGACTTCAAGTGATCTGCCTGAATTGGCCTCCCAAAGTGCTAGGATTATAGACGTGAGCCACCATGCCAGGCCAAATGTATGATTCTTGATGGAGGAATCACACAACGGAAAATATGCAATGAACACTTTAATCTAGACTTTCAACCTAACTTTCTTTCATGAAAGTTTTCTTCTGTTTTATCTTTGTGTTCTCTTTTTCAGAAATATGAGTTATGTGAATTTATGATCTCTGTTGTCTGCTTTCCACATCTAGCATTTTTTTTTTCTGCAGTAGTTTTCATCTCTGATTGTTCCAGCTTCATTTTGTATGATCTGTCATAAGTTTGGTCTCTTTATCACTGATTTTATTTTCAGCAGTGTTGATTCTACCATTTGCTTTTCTAAGATGGTTTTCCTTTTCTTAATGGTCTACTTTCCACATTTCTACATTTGATTAGCTCTGCCAGCTCACTTACCATCTAATCCTATAATTATTTCATGTCTAATCTCTTACGTAATCAGTACCATGACTACTTTAATTTCTCTTAAAATATAGAAAATTTTACCTGAAAAATTCTCTCATTTCTTGATGTAGTTCTTCCTCCAAAATATATCTGTCACATGCTTTTATTTGTTAGTTCATCTCTGCCTCTCCCCCTGCTCCTTCTGCTTCCTTTCTGTGCCTGCCATCCCATTTCTTTTTATAATAATGGTCTCTACAGATAGGACCTATGTTTAATCCATTTTGCTTTTTGTGATTTCTCAACTTTGAATATGAGTTCTCCTAGTCAGGTCTGCTGATTTCCTAAGAGGAGTGGGCAAAACTCACCTGTTCAAAAATGGTTTTTATTATTAAAATAATACAAGATCATTCCAGAAATCTTAGAAAAAAGAGAACATTTAAATCACCCATAATTTTAATATCCAGAAATAAGTTCTATTAAGATTTTAAGATGTTTCTTTCCTGTATTTTTTCATGCACATATTTTATTTCCACAGTTGAGACAGGAATAGGTGTACCCTTGTATCATACTTTTCCATTCACATTATCTGTAAGCATTATTCTACATTATCGAAGGCTTTTGAAAAATATTGTTTAAATAATTGTTATATCACCTCACGTGACTGCACCATTATTTACTTAACTGTTCCTTTAAATGTGTGAGAGAAAGCTGAAATAAAATTCCTATGCTTACCACTGCCTTTTTATTGTTATCTTATTTATTTTTTTGTTTATATGATAAAACATGGCTCTAAGTTCCTAAATTACAAAAAAAACAAAACAAAACAAAACAACAACAACAAAAAACCTGACCTGCTTTTCCTTTATCACTAAAACCTAAGAAAGAGATTTATGCTTTTGGCCAAGGCAGAATAATTGGAACTGTATTTTGCCTTTCTGCAATAAATCATTAAAACACTGGATAAAACATGTGAAACGGCTGATACCAGACATTACGTAATAGGTAGCAAAAGATAGCAATCCCTGTGATATGAGGGAAAAAAATCAGGCAAGCAAGCTGGCCATATTCCCTGGCTTTCTACCTAGAGGCAATTTCTAGACTGCAGTAGAACAATCTAAAAGAGTTGAAGAGACAGTCCTCAGAGTTTTGGGATGCTGAAACAGTTAGAATTTTCACAGTAGAATTCAACACAGGAAAACACTATGCAGAAGAAAAGCTCCAGATATCTGCATAGGGAATGTAATCTTTGGCTGAATAACAAATTGCATATGCATAGTTGGGCAAAGAACAATATACCTATCTGGGAGATATAAGCATTCTGAAGAGCCAGAGCTGAAACACCTCAATGAACACCACGGGGATTCAGGAAACAGCTTAGAAAGGTCCTAAAACCTAACACTTAGAAGGGCTAAAACAAACCTGGAATAATGGCTAATCTATATTCACCCTATCAAAGCTTTCAAATAAGGCTCAAAAACATCAACCTGCTCTGCAATAAACTTAACCACTTGCCAAAATAAAATTCAATATCCTTAAAGGAAGTAACAGAGACTCAATGTAATAATCACTACGTGCAGCATCCAATCATAACGTACTTGACTTGCAAGGAAGCAGGAAAATAGGACTCACAACCAGGGGGAAAGAAATCAAACCATAGAAACAAAACCAGGAATGATGGAATTAGCAGACAAGGACTTTAAATAAGCTGATTTCTGTTTCTAGGAAGATGGAGATGTACTTTTCCTTATCCCTCCTTGTATGTACAATTTAAAACCTCTGGAAATTATATATAAAGCAAACATAAGGAGACCCTAAAAAAGTAGAAAGAAGAAGGAAGAACAGCTAGAGCTGTTCAAGACCTGAAGAACAAGATGATGAGGTTCCCTCCTGTGGGATTTTTTCTTTTCTTTTTTTTAATTTTTAGAGACAGGGTATTACTTTGTTGCCCAGGCTGGAGTACAGTGACACGATCATGGCTCACTGCAGCCTCCACCTCCTGGGTTCATGTGAGCCTCCTGCCTCAGCCTCCCAAGTAGCTTGGAAGACAGATACACACCACCATGCCTGGCCTATTATTTTTTAAAAGAAATTTTGTAGAGATGGGGACTCACTACATTGCTCAGGCTGGTCTCAAACTCTTGGCCTCAAGCAATTCTCCCACCTTGGCCTCCCAGAGCACTGGAATTACAAGTATGAGCCACAGGGTTTTTCTTTGACTCATATATCCTAGACTTAGAGCTAAAGAAGCCAGCAACCCAGAAATGCTGATGGAAATATACAAATGAGGCCCCCATAAAAGTCTGTTCTCTTTAGCCAAAGGACCAGGAAAAGGGCAACTTAACAAAAGATACAACTTTTAGACAATCATTGTTCTTCTAAAGCAAATACCACAGAGAAAAACTGTGGCTCCACCTCCCCACCCATGCCAGCAAATGCTAAGGGGAGCCTAGAATTCCACCCCGACAAGGCTGTTGTGAGGAATCCCAACTTCACTGCTAGGGTGAGGTCAGAGAAGGCCCAAGTAGGAACTGGAACTTTCAACCCAGCCAACCAGTAATGAGCATCCTCCTCCCACAGTGATATCAGTGGAGATCACATGGGAGTCAGAACCCTCTTTCCACGTAGTAACAGGTAACAAGGAGCACATCCCCAAACCACAGCTCAGGTGTCAATGGAGGCTGACTAGGGAACCTGGATTTCTAGCTATATCCAGTAGTAAAGGAAGCAGTGCCTCCCCTTCTCTTGACAGAATGTCTAAAAAAACCTAACTAAAACAGAATGTTCAAATAAGATCCGCCAAGAGAAACAGAGTAACAATCTGTTTTGTAGAATAAGATGTTGCCCAATTTTTAAAAAGGGAGAATATAAACAGATTTAAAATAAGAACAAGAGGCCAAGCACAGTGGCTCACAACTGTAATTCCAGCATTTTGGGAGGCCAAGGCAGGCGGATCACCTGAGGTCAGGAGTTCGAGACCAGCCTGGCCAACGTGGTGAAATCCCATCTCTACCAAAAATACAAAAATTAGCCAGGCGTGGTGGCGGGTGCCTGTAATCCTAGCTACTTGGGAGGCTGAGGAATGAGAATCACTTGAACCTAGGAGGCAGACGTTGCAGTGAGCCGAGATTGTGCCACTGCACTCCAGCCTGGGTGACAGAGCAAGACTCCATCTCAATAAATAAATAAATAAATAAATAAAATAAGCACATGAAAAGATACACAATATCACTAATCATTTGGGAAATGCAAATCAAAACCACAATGAGATACCACTTTGCACCCACTGGGATGGCTATTAACAACAACAACAAAAAAAGATAAAAGAAAATAAACATTGGGGAAAATGCACAGAAACTGGAATGCTTGTGTATTGCTGGTGGGAATGTAATATGGTACAGCCGCTATGGAAAACAGTATGGCAGTTCCTCAAGAAATTAAACATATAATTACCATAAGATCTAGCAATTCCAGTTCTGGGTATGTACACAAAAGAATTGAAAGCAGGGACTCAAACAGATATTTGTATACAATATTTGTAATAGCTAAAAGGTAGAAACAACCAAATGTCCACTGACAGGTGAATGGATAAACAAAATGTGGCATATCCTTACAACGGAATATTATTATGCCATAAAAAAGACTGGAATTCTGACACATGTTGCAACATACATAAACCTTAAAGATACTATGCTAAGTGAAATAAGCTAGAAAGAAAAAGACAAATATTAGGTAATTCCACTTACATCAAGTACCTAGAAAAGAGAAATTCATAAAGGCAGAAAGCAGAATGATGGTAAGCAGCATTGGGAGAGGAGAAGAATGACAGTTATCATTTAGTGAGTACAGGGTTTCAGTTTGATAAGATGAAAAATTCTGGAGATGAATGATGGTGGTGCTTGTACAACAATGTGAATGCACTTAATGTCACTGAACTGTACACTTAAAAATCATTAAAATAGGCCAGGTATGGTAGCTCATACCTGTAATCCCAATACTTTGGGAGGCCAAGACAGGCAGATCGCTTGAGCCCAGGAGTTGAAGAGCCTGGAAAATATAGTGAAACCCTGTCTCTACAGAAAATACAAAAATTAGCCAGGCATGGTAGAATGTGCCTGTAGTTCCAGCTACTCAGGAGGCTGAGGCAGGAGGATCACCTGAGCCTGGGGAGGTTGAAGCTTCAGTAAGCCATGATTGTGCCACTGCACTCCAGCCTGGGAAACAGAGTGAGACCCTGTATCAAAATGTAAACAAACAAATCATTAAAATAGTAATTTTTGTTATGTATATTTTACTACAATGTAAAATTTGGTTAAAACAGTAAGATTCAAAGTCTCATGACAAATTATGAAAATGTCAGTTTCTACTGGAAATCACTTATACCAAAAATCAGGAAGATCTCAAACTGAATGCAAAGAAATGGCAACAAGATGACAGAGACGTTAGAATTATCTGATAAAGGAAGATTTTAAAGCAGTCATGATAACGATGTTTCAAGAGATGGTTAAAAATACACTTGAAAAGAGGGACCAATGCTACTTAATAATATTTAAAAGTTCCATTCACAAGCAGTATTTAATTATTATAAATCTGACCAGGCATGGTGGCTAACACCTGTACTCCCAGCACCACTTTGGGAGGCTAAGGTGGGCAGATCACTTGAGGTCAGGAGTTTGAGATCGGCCTGGACAACGTGGCAAAACCCCATCTCTACTAAAAATTAGACTGAAGTGGTAGTGTGTACCTGTAGTCCCAGCTACTCAGGAGGCTAAGGCAGGAAAATCACTTGAACCTGGGAGGTGGAGGTTGCAGTGAGCCGATATTGCGCCACTGCACTCTAGACTGGGTGACAGAGCAAGACTCTGTCTTTAAATAAATAAATAAATAAATAAATAAAATAATTATTATAAATCTGTATGCAACTTATAACGCAGCCTCCAAATATGTAAGGCAAATGATAGAATTACAAGAAAAATAGATATATTCACAATTATAGTGAGAGATGTTTCCCATAAGTCTCTTAGTAATTGATAGGAAAAAATATATAAGAATAAAGATTTGAACGGCATAATTAACAAACCTACACAATAATACATAACAACTGAAGAGTACTCATTATTTAAAGAAAATATTTACAAAAATTGTCTACAATTTGGGCCATAAAGCAGGCTTTACTAAGAGCTTATATAAATTTTTGTTATTTTTCAATCTCCCAAGCAACAAACCACAGGCTTCTATGGTGAATCATAAACGTGCAATCATTTGGTTTATAGAGAACATTTTTTAAAATAAATTTTACGATGTACTTTTTCCTCAACGAATTTCTATCTTATTTATAATAATTTCTTTTTATTAAACTAAAATTCTCCATTTGTTTTAAGACTGACTTCTGCTATATCTTTCTCTCAGCTGGGCCAGAATGAAGGAGTAACACTAGCATCTGTGAATAGGCAAAATGTCACTTAAGTTAATCTTAAACTACCTTTCCTTACAAGGGAAACTTTATATGCCCAAACAGAAAAGCTTCAGAGAAACCAGCTCTAATGTTCATTCATTGATGTTTTGTTATATATGAAAAGTCTCTTGAATAAATTAGACATTTTAGACCTTTTTTCACCTAATCTGATATTTAGTTTCCTGGGAAGTTCAATCCATGTTCAACTTCAAATTGTATATTATATATCTCAGTTCATGTTTAATTTCAAATTGTTTACTATTCATCTCTGGTTTTCTTTCCCCCTTGAAAAACTTTAAGAGTAGGAAAGGGAAAGAAAACTAAATTCGATCTGGCCAATTTAGTTGCCTATTAATACTGCTATTATACATTGAAGTAGGACAAATTACTGGCCAAAGAAAACAACAACAAAATATTTGAAGTAAAAAAAAAAAAAAGTACAGCTACAAAGTTGTTCCCTGAAAACCTCTTGTTTCTGAGATTTCTCTTTTTACATTTTGCGTATTTTATGCTATATGAAGAAACTATTTTTAGCACCTATTTTTCCTAGCTTCCGTCTTTATATTTTGGTATCTGTGTATACCATATTACTTTGGATTGCTAGCATGGAGAAAACATTGCAAGTCTACATTCTCCCCAAATGCAAAACATGAATATAAAGGGAAAAAAATTACTAACAGCATAAATCTTCCAAAAGTACTTTTCCTACATCTATAAATATCTCCGAGAAATTAAAATCCTTGGGAACCTAAAATTGGTCAAGGAAACAGATGTTTGAATTCTCCTAAGCATAGCATAGGGAATAAAGTTTGGCACCAACAATAATTCCAACCAAAGTATACGTCAAAAAGAGTGTCTGATTATGCCTTTACAATGTCTGAAGATAAAATATTTTAACCCTTCTTGGATAAGAATTTTTAAGGTTTCAGTTTTTAAAAAATACTTTATCCTTTCTTCAAATATGTTGATGTGCATGGGGAGAAAGTATTTACCTAAAATTATGGGAATTATATTTTGGCGCATTTTGCTTTCTCTTACAGGTATTTTGTATATATTTTATATCCTCAACTACATTATAAATAATGTGCCAGCAAAAACCAGCTTAGTTCATAATTCTATTATCCATTATACCTAATGCAGCACATTGTACATAGTAGGTTCTCAATAAACAATGGCAGAATGTGAAATCATTAAATAATCAGGTAAAAAATTACTTAAAATTAACAGTAAAAAAGGAGGCTATTTTATTGTTAATCATATTGTAATGAAGACTATTTTAAACTCTATGCAGTGATGATACACACAAATATTTAAACTATTTATGTGCCTCAACTTGACATAATTTCATAACTTGATGGCAATCACATTTAAATATATTAGAATATTTTTGTAATAATGCTATTCTAGAATAGCAACTTTAATAGCTGGGAAAACATGTTAATAATGGCCATTAACCTGAAGGAAACAGGGAACATTAAACTTTTTTTTCAGAAATAAATGTATAAGTTTAAATATTCCACTATAATATTTATGAGCAAACCTCAAATTAAAATTTATAAAATGCAAACTAGTCAATGTTTCAGTTAGAGAATAATTTAGACTATATTTTGTAATTTTTCCACTGTACATATGGATGAATACTATATAAAAAGATTCTTTTCTCCTTCAGTGTCTTTGACTATTACTATCTAAATAGCAAAATAAATTCTGCTTGAATGCCAAGACCAAGGCAATCCTACTAAAGCCCTTGATTATCAATAAATATGATCTTAGTAAACACAAATAAATGATTTGATTTTACCTTCAGGACTGCTATGAATGGTACAAAGTTAGCTCTTTGGAGTCCATTTTTATAGAGATCTGAAAGAAAAAAAAATGATATTAGTTTTTTACTTAGCTTAAATCATGATGTTAATTTATCTTTTAGCTTGGCAAATAAAGCTTACTACTGATTAAAAAAAAAAGATAAAGCAGCAAAAAGAAAAAAAGACCAAAATTGATTTTCTCATCAGGTTCTACACACATTTTACTATAATTTTAATAAAAGAAAAAAATTAACAGTCACAGAAAGAAGATCAAAAGGCATTCAACCAAATTGGCTTTAAACTGTAATAAGAAGCAATAAAATAATTTGGAAGGTATCACTTCCAAAATTCAAAATCAATAACCTAACATGAGAAGATTCGATATGTAAAAGCATTTAATACTTGAATATATAGGATTCTACTAGGAAAAAAATCATTCTCTCCTTTTCTCAATCTATAATAAAAGTTCTCAGTAAAAAACTTGGACAGGCTTAGTGGCTCATTCCTGTAATCCTAGCATTTTGGGAGGCCAAGGCAGATGGATCACTTGAGGTCAGGAGTTTGAGATCAGCCTGGCCAACATGGTGAAACCCCGACTCTATTAAAAATACAAAACTTAGCCAGGCATGGTGATGGGCACCCATAAGCCCACCTACTCAGTGGGCTGAGGCAGGAGAATCACTTGAACCAGGGAGGTGGAAGATGCAGTGAGCCAAGATCGCACCACTGCACTTTAGATTGGGGGACAGAGCGAGACTCTGTTTAAAAAAAGAATTAAAAATGGTGAAATAAGATTATCCTTTTTAGAAAATACATCAATAGGCAGAACTGCTCATGTATTGCATTAAATATTTGTAATGCAAATATATATCTTTTATATTTGATATCAAGGTTTAAAAAGTCACTTTAAATAAAATTGCCTAAAAATTAAAACTCCATTCTTTGAAGGACAAAAACCATATCATAATTTCAATTGATGCTGAAAAATTATCTGATAAAGTTCAATATCCATTCATGATAAAAACTAGGTATAGAAGAAACAGACTTCAACATAATAAAAGCCATATATGACAGACCCACAGCTAGTATCATACGAAATGGAGGAAAACTGAAAGCCCTTCCTCTTAGATTTGGAACATGACAAACTATGCCCACTTTCACAATTGTTATTCAACATAGTACTAGACGTCTGAGCTAGAGCAATCAGATGACAAACAAATAAAGGGCTTCCAAATTAGAAAGGAATAAGTCAAATTATCCTTGTTTGCAAGTGATAAGAGCTTATATTTGGAAAAACCTAAAAGAGAGCTGGGTGTAGTCGCTCACATCTGTAATCTTAGCACTTCGGGAGGTGGAGTCAGGTGGATCACTTGGGTCCAGGAGTTCAGGACCAGCCTGGGCAACATGGCAAAACCCCATCTCTACAAAAAAATACAAAAATTAGCCAGGTCTGGTGGCACATGCCTATAATACCAGCTACTCAGGAAGCTGAGGTGGAAGGATCACTTGAGCCTGGGAGCCAGAGGTTGCAGTAAGCCAAGACCTTGCCACTGCACTCCAGCCTGGGTAACAGAGAGCTCAAACAGAAAAAAAAAAAGAGAGAGAGAGAGAGATACTTCCACACTACACCCCAAACTCCCCAGTACGTGGGACTATAGACACACACCACCATGCCCAGTATTTAAAAAAAAAAAAGGAAGAAAATTATTAGAACTGATAAGCAAATTCAGTAAAGTTGCAGGATACAAATTCAACATAACAAAAAGCAGTAGCATTTCTATATGCCAGCAATGAACAATATGAAAAACAAATTTTAAAAGCAATCCCATTTACAATAGCCACAAATAAAATCATATACATAGGAATTAACCAAAGAAGTGAAAGATCTTTGCAATAGAAACTATAAAGCATTGATGAAAGAAATTAAAGAGGGCACACACACAAAAATGCAAAGATATTCCATGTTCATGGATTGGAAGGATCAATATTGTTAAAATGCTCATACTACCCAAAGCAATCTACAGATTCAATGCAATCCCCACCAAAATACCAATGCCATTCTTCACAGAAACAGAAAAAGCAATCCTAAAATTTATATGGAATCAGAAAAGATCCAAAATAGTCAAAGCTATCCTGAGGAAAAAGAACAAAACTGGAGGAATCACATTACCTGACTTCACGCTATATTACAAAGCTGTAGACAACTGGCACAAAAACAGATGCATAGACCAATGAAACAAAATAGAGAACCCAGAAACAAATCCAGATACCTACAGTGAACACATTTTTGACAAAGATGTCAAGAACATACATTGGGGAAAAGACCATCTCTTCAATAAATGGTGCTGGAAAAACTGGATATCCATATGCAGAAGAATGAGACTAGACTCCTATACTTTTTCTATAAGGTAAGAACCTTACAGAAAAATAAAATCAAAATAAATTAAAGACTTAAATCTAAGACCTCAAATCATAAAACTACTAGAAGAAAACATGGGGGAAACTCTCCAGGACATTGGTCTGAGTAAAAATTTCTTAAGTAATAACTCACAAGTACAGACAACCAAAGCAAAAATCAATGAATGGGATCACATCAAGTTAAAAAGCTTCTGCACAGCAAAGGAAACAACTGATAGAGACAACCCATATAATGGGAGAAAATATTTGCAAACTACTCATCTGACAAGGGATTAATAACCAGAATATATAAGGAGCTCAAACAACTCTATAGGGAAAAAAAATCTAATAAATCAGATTAAAAGATGGGCAAAAGATTTGAATAAACGTTTCTTAAAAGAAGACATACAAACGGCAAAGAGGCATATGAGAAACTGCTCAATATCATTGATCATCAGAGAAATGCAAATCAAAACTACAATGAGGTATCATCTCACCCCAGTTAAAATAGCTTTTATCCAAACAGGCAATAATAAACGCTGGTGAGGATGCAGAGAAAAGGGAACCCTCAATACTCTGTTGGTGGGAATGTAAATGAGTACAACCACTATGGAGATCAGTTTGGAAGTTCCTCAAAACACTTTAAAAAGAGCTACTATATGATCCAGCAATCACAATGCTGGGTATATATCCAAAAGCAAAAAAAAAAAAATCAGTACATCAAAGATACATCAGCATTCTCATGTTTGTTACAGCACTGTTCACAATAACCAAGATTTTGAAGCAACCTAAGTGTCCATCAACAGATGAACAGCTAAGAAAATGTGTTATTTATAAAAAAGAATGGAACTTGAAACAACACGACTGGTACTAGAGATCATTGTATTAAGTGAAATGAGCCAGGCACAGAAAGACAAACATCGCAGGTTCTCACTTACTTGTAGGATCTGAAAGTCAAAACAATTAAACTCACAGAGATAGAGAATAGAAGGATGGTTACCAGAGGCTGGGAAGGTTAGTAGGGGATGGGGAAGGTGGGGCTGGATAATGGGTGCAAAAAAAAAAAAAAAAAAAAGAATGAAAAAGGCTCATGCCTGTAATCCTAGCACTTTGGGAGGCCAAGGTGGGCAGATCACTTGAAGTCAGGAGTTCAAGGCTGGCCTGGACAACACAGCAAAACCCTGTCTCTACTAAAAATACAAAAATCAGCCACATGTGGTGGCACACGCCTATTATCTCAGCTACTTGGGAGGCTGAGGCAGGAGAATTGCTCAAACCCAGGAGGCAGAGATTGCAAAAAAAATTAGCCAGGCATATTGGTATGCATCTGTAATCCCAGCTACTTGGGAGGCTGAGGCAGGAGAATTGCTTGAACCTGGGAGGCAGAGGTTGCAGTGAGCCAAGACCACGCCACTGCCCTCCAGCCTGGACAACAGAGCAAGACTTCGTCTCAAGAAAAAAAAAAAGGATGAATAAATAAAAAAGACCTAGTATTTGATAGCACAACGGAATGATTATACTTCAATAATAATTTAATTGTGCATTTACAATAACTAATAGAGCATAATGGACTGTTTGTAATACAAAGTATAAATACTTGAGGGTATGGTATATCCAATTTTCCATGATGTGAATATTACCAAATAATCTCGTACCTGTACCAAAATATCTCATATACCTCATAAAGATATATACCTACTAGGAGCCAGATGCGGTGGCTCAAGCCCAATAATACCAGCACTTTAGGAGGCCGAGGCAGGTGGATCACACTTGAGATCAGGAGTTCAAGATCAACCTGGCCAACATGGTGAAACCCCATCTCAACTAAAAATACAAATTTTAGCCAGGTGTGGTAGCACATGCTTGTAATCCCAGTTACTTGGGAGACTGAGGCAGGAGAATTGCTTGAACCTGGGAGGCAGAGGTTGCAGTGAGCTGAGATTGTGCCACTGCATTCCAGCCTGGGTGACAGAGCAAGACTCCATCTCAAAAAAAAAAAAAAAGTATGGCATTATGGGATCTTTTCCATATTTCCTTGTTTAGAGAAAATTTAATAACTATGATACACTTCAAATGCCACATATACTTATGGAAATAAAATAAGGTCATTAGGAAACATTCTCTTTAGAAAAGATTTACTAAAACATCATTATAGTAAGGAAAGTATTTGCATAAGCTCTTTGGGTAATTAAAGACTACAGGTTTCAATTTGGTTATATTTTAAATTTTTATTTAGGAATGTCATAAAAGGTAAAATAATGCTGGTCAGGCTATTTCTATTTCAAGATTCAAAATGAGATGTTTTCTTCCCTATAATCAATACCTCTAATGAGTAAAAGGATTAAAATGCAGGAAATGGGTCTAATGTTAAATATTTTCAGTCTTCCCCAATTGCCAAGTTGCTGAGGAAGGTGGATAAAAACATTGGCGTATGATAAGGGTTGATAGACATGATTGTGGGAAGTGGTAAAAATGGAAAATCAGACAATTTTTAAAACATACTCAATGTTTATAACAGTTTTATTCATAAATAAGATAAAAACTTCAGCTTTATTTGGGATAGCCAAACACTGGAAGAAATCTAAATATCCATCATCAGAGGAATGGATAAACAAATTATGCCATATCTGTGTGATGAAATACTATTCAGCAATGAAAAGGACAGACTATTCATATACACAGCAAAATAGATGAATCTCAAAATAAATATGCAGAGTAAAAGAAGCTAGACCAAAAAAGTAAGTACATACTATGTGATTCCATTTATATAAAAAAACTCTAGACAATGCAAATGAATCTATAGCAAAAGAAAGCTAATCAGTAGCTGCTTGGGGAAGGGACATCAGGTTTGGCAGTGACAGATGAAAAAAAGGACAAAGCTGGGCATGGTGGCTCATGCCTGTAATTCCAGCACTTTGGGAGGCTGAGGCAGGTGGATCACCTGGGGTCAGGAGTTCAAGACCAGACTGACCAACATAATGAAACCCTGTCTCTACTAAAAAACAAAATTAGCCAAGTGTGGTAGCACATGCCTGTAATTCCAGCTACTTAGGAGGCTGAGGCAGGAGAATTGCTTGAACCTAGGAGGCAAAGGTTGCAGTGAGCCAAGATTGCGCCACTTCACTCCAGCCTGAGCAATAGAGTGTGACTTCATCTCAAAAAAAGAAAAGAAAGGAAGGAAGGAAGGAAGGAAGGAAGGAAGGAAGGAAGGAAGGAAGGAGGGAGGGAGGGAGGGAGGGAGGGAGGGAGGGAGGGAGGGAGGAAGGGAGGGAGGGGTTGGGAGGGAAGGAAAGAAAGAAGGAAGGAAGGAAGGGGGCAAGAGGAAACTTTTTGGGGTGACGGAAATATTCACTCTATTAGTTGTGGCAATGGTCTCATGAAGGTATACATATGTCTGTATTTTAATAATTATATCCTTTAAATATGTGCAATATGTCAACTATATTCCAATAAGCCCTTTAAAAATTTATTGAGAAAAAAGCCATACATATCATTAGTGATTATTAAAGAGCACAGTGTCATAGAATTAAAACAAAGATTACACTAATGAAAGTTCATCTATGTTAAGGTAACACTTTGGTCCTATTTGTAAAATAATATCTTTTTTATGGATGTATAAAGCTATGAGATGTAGTTTAGAAAGCATGCATCTTTTAAAACATTAATGACAATGAGAGATGGAAAGGCCCACTTGTAATGTTCTTGATTAAAAGATTTCCATTCATCAACAAAGTTAAAGTAGGATACCAATGCCTTTAAGTCTTAGAGACTTAATTTTTTAAAGAATGAACTTTTTTAAAAATCAGGCTTTACAAGGATATATAATCCAAAACTTTATGCTCTGAAAAGTGTATTCTAAACAGAATTCTAAACAGAAATCATTTGGCTTGAAAACCTTTAGGTTTTTATAGAACACAAGTGAAAAGAGACCATACTCATTAAGAGTTTTTTGTAATTCAAATATTATGCTAATTATCAGTGCAATAGATCCATCTCCTGAAACGTTATTTGGCTACCAAAATTTTTAATATTAGTTGTTTAATATTATTTTTCTTAGACATAAAGATTTTACAATACATTTATATCACCATTTGTCATTATTTACTAAATACTATTTTAAATTCAGGAGTTCTTAACTGTGATTTCTTAATCATCTCTAAACAGAGTTAAATGAGCACTTGGTCATAAAAGACAGAATACTAGAATTATGGGACATTCATTTTGTAAAAAATGGTATAAGTACCTCTAAATTCTCAGCAATGAGTAACTATAATACTTACAGATGAAACACAAGCAAAGAGAATTTTTAGAGTAATTGCAAGTACCTACATAAAGATTTGGAGATGCACATGGATATGCAGATCTTTTCCTTAAAAATCCAAATGTCAAACCAAGAAGCTTCCTTAGAAATCCAAGTGTCAAACCAATGCTTATTTATAAGCATTTTTAAGGATCTTTCCTTAAAAATCCAAGTGTCAAACCAATGCTTATTTATATATGTACATATTGGTTTAGAGTAAGAAAAACCTTTAAAACAGGTCTTAAAGGAGGTTTCCTATAAGTTATCACATGATAATTTTACGGTTCCATGGAACCAATCTGATGTATCCTTCTTGGAGATTCTTATTGTATTATAGATAGACTAAAAGAAAAGAGCACCTTTAGACTATTTAAGCGGCTGTTGCTGTTTAAATAGCTTAGCTTCTTTTAAAAGAACTAAAGTTCAAACAACATTTCACTAAATCTGTAGATAGTACACCTCATTAAATGTTCCCATTTGATAGTATATTATAGCTTGATATTCAATTCAACACATATTCATGAATTCTACTATGTCTTAACTGAAACGAGTACTGAAAACAACAGATAGAAAGAGGAAACAAGATTTACAGAATACCTACTAGAAACCACACAATTTGCTAGGCACTGTACATAAATCATAATAAGCCTACAAAGAAGATAATTTCACCTCCATTTTACACATAAAGAAATGGACATTTAGAATTTTAAAAATAATGTGCTGAATTCCCAGGCAGCAATTGGTAGACCTAGGATTAGCACCAAGGACTTTAATGATGCAAAACATACAGACTCTTGCAGAACCATGCTGTGACCAGTGGACTTAAGACCAAGCTGACAAACCCAACCAGACCATAAGCATGAGATGAAGTAAAGAAGAACATAATGTGTAAATATAATACTCAGAGCAGGAAGCTAGTCATTTTATCTCAAGGGTTCAAGGCAGCTTTGCACAGGTAACAATAGGACTACATGGAAAAATGAGCAAAGTGCTACACCAAGCAGAGTGGATGGAAGGGTATTCTAGGAGAGCCATCAGCATGCGCTTATTACTTTTCCCCTACCTTCTTTTCTAATACTATATAATCTATTGCTCAAATGTCACATTCTCTATTAAGCCATCCTTTATTATTATTATTATTATTATTATTGTTTGTTTGAGACAGGGTCTTAGTGTCGCCCAGGCTGGAGTGCAGTAGTGTGATCTTGGCTCACTGCAACCTCCACCTCCCAGTTCAAGTGATTGTCCTGCCTCAGCCTCCCCAGTAGCTGGGATTACAGGTGCTCACCACCACATCAGCTAATTTTTGTGTTTTTAGTAGAGACAGGATTTCGCTATGTTGACCAGGCTGGTCTCAAACTCCTGGCCTCAAGTGATCTGCCCACCTCAGCCTTTCAAAGTGCTGGGATTACAGGTGTGAGCCATCATGACCAGCTTCAAGCCATCCTTACTGTGGCAGACTTTTAAAGTGGCCCTCCATGATCCCACACCCAGCGTTCATACCTTTCTGTAAACATTGGACACCAATAACAAAGGATGGTTATCTCTCAGAATAGGAAACAAATGCAGTGAAAGCTACACCTACCCCAGCTTAAAGCCTGTGAAAAGTTTATAGAAGGCTGCACAGGAGGAGGAACCCAGGCAGAGCCCAGCAGTCTTCCTAAGTTGAGGAGATGCATGGAAGTCCAGGGAGAAAAAGGCAGCTTGAGTCCACAGGGCAGAGTTTTAGAGAAAAGAGTGCCCTGAAGACCAGCTGAGGGGCCCGGATGAGTCCTCAGCTGAGTACTGATCAGCACACATGTATGAGGAAATGACTTGAGTCCAGGGGAAGAATTGCCTGAAAGTATTAGAGGAAACCATCACTGGAGCTCACACATGGCTGGGAATAATGCCTGTTCCCACCACTCAGACTAGAAAACCTCATAATTCATGCAATATTATATAGGATACTGAGACAGGACTGGCCTCAGTAGTGAGAAAACCCAGCCCTAGAGTAAATGCTGCTCTGATCCTGCCACACAAAGCTTAAAAGCAATATCCCCTCCCCCGCCCCTACAAAACCAAACTGTTTCTAAAAAAGGTAGTAAAGCTCGAGGATATTTATAGGAATACAAAAGTATCTCACCCTCAACAAGGTAAATGTACAGGTCTGATATCCAGTAAAAAATTACCAGGGATGCAAAGATACAGGAAAATATGATTCATAATGACTCTTATCAATAGAAACAGACATAGGAATGACAACAAAAATAAATTTAGAAGACAAGAGTATTAAACCATTATTGCTATATTCTGTGTATTTAAATAGCTAGAAGAGAGATTGACCATGTTTAATAGAGACATGTGGCCAGGCATGGTGGCTCACACCTGTAATCCCAGCATATTGGAAGGCCAAGGTGAGTGGATCACTTGAGGAGCCTGGCCAACATGGTGAAATCCAACCTCTTCTAACATACAAAAATTAGCTGGGAGTGGTGGCACAGGCCAGTAATCCAAGCTACTCAGGAGGCTGAGGCACAAGAATCACTTGAACCTGGGAGGCAAAGGTTGCAGTGAGCCGAGATCACACCACTGCACTCCAGCCTGGCCAATAGAGCAAGACCCTATCTCAAAAAAAAAAAAAAAAAAAATAGAGACATGGAAAATATTTTTAAACTGCCCAAGTTAAACTTTTAAAGTTGAAAACTGGCCTGATGCAGTGGCCCATACCTGCAATCCCAGCACTTTGGGAAGCTGAAGCAGGCGGATCATGAGGTCAAGAGATTGAGACCATCTTGGTTAACTCAGTGAAACCCCAACTCTACTAAAAACATAAAAAATTAGCCTGGCGTTGTGGCAGTTGTCTGTTATCCCAGCTAGTTAGGAGGCTGAGGCAGGAGAATCACTTGAACCTGTGAGGCGGAGTTGCAGTGAACCAAGATCATGCCACTGCACTCCAGCCCGGGTGACAGAGTGAGGTTCTGTCTTAAAAAAAAAAACATAAAACTGCAATATGTGAGATGAAAAATATGCTGGACAAAAATAGCAGATTAGACATTGAAGAAGAAAATTTTGGTTAATTTGAAGACACAGTAATTGATATAGTCTGGCTGTGTGGCCCCACCCAAATCTCATCTTGAATTCCCATGTTATAGGACGGACCCAGTGGGAGGTAATTGAATCATGGGGGCAGGTCTTTCCCATGCTGTTCTCACGATAGTGAATAAGTCTCATGAGATCTGATGGTATTATATGGTGGAGTTTCCCTGCACAAGCTCTCTCTCTTTGTCTGCCACCAACCACATAAGATGTGACTTCCTTCTCCCTGCCTTCTGCCATGATTGTGAGGCCTCCCTAGCCATGTGGAACTGTAAGTCCATTAAACCTCTATCTTTTGTAAATTGCTCAGTCTCAGGTGTGTCTTTATCAGCAGCATGAAAACAGGCTAATAAGTAATTAGAAACTACCCAAAATGAAGCAGAGAGAAAAAAAGGCAGAAAAAATGAGCAAATAAGTAAGCTGTTGGCAGTCTAACATATGTGTAATTTCAGTCCCCAAAAAGGAGAAAGGGAGGAAAAGGAAAGAAATACGTAATGAAATAGTAGTCAAAATATTTTCAAATTTGATGAAAATTATAAACCTACAGATCTAAGATGGGCAATAAGCCCCAAGCATAAGAAGCATGAAGGAAACTACACCAAGACATTATTATAAGAGAACTGCTTTAAACTGGTAAAGAAAAAACTCTTATAAAGCAGCAAAGAAAAAAATACATATTACACACAGAAGAGGAGAGAAGAATAAGAGCAACTTCTCACTGGAAACAATGCAAGTCAGAAGATGGTGGAATAACATCTTCAAAGGAAAATCAAAACGAAAGTATTAACCTAGAATTCTATCCTGAGCAAAAATATCTTTTAAAATCAGAATTTTTGTGATATAAAAAAGCTGAGAGAATTCATCACCAGAAGACCAGAAGTGCAAGAAATGTTAAAAATAAGTCCTCAGGCAGAAAATATCAGAGAAACCCTGGAATACGCAAAGGCAAGAAGAACACCAGAAATGGTAACTATGAGAGGAAATACAATACTTTTTATTATTATTAACTAAATCCCTTTAAAAGACAATGGGCTGTTGGCAGGGCACAGCAGCTCACACCTGTAATCCTGGCACTTTGGGAGGCCAAGGTGGAGGGATCATTTGAGCCCAAGAGTTCAAGAGCAACTTGAACAATATACCAAGACCCCCATCTCTATTTTTAATTTTTAATTATTTTTTTAAAAATAATAAAATAAAATAAAGACAATGGACTATTTAAAGCAAAAATAATAATATATCTTGGGATTTATAACTTATGCAGTAGTAAAATACATGAAAACAATAGCACAAAGGCTGGGAGCAGAGATGAAAGCACAATGCTGTAAGGTTCCTATACCATGCTAGAAGTGGAATAAAATCACCTGAAGCCAGACTGTCATAAGTTAAAGATACCTACCATAATCGCCAAAGCAAATCATAAAATCATCTCTAAAATCTCATAAAAATGAAATTATAGAGTATACATTCCTTTGTATAAGGCTTCTTTACCTCACTGTTTCTGAAATTCATCCACGTTGTTACATGCTCATTTCTTCCTACTTTTGAGTAGTATTAAACTTTATGAACATGCCATAGTTTGTTTATTCATCTTTCTGTTGATGAATACCTGAGTTGTTTCTAGTTATTCGCTATTAAAAATAAAGCTGCCCTAACCATTCTTGTATAAGTCTTTGTGTAAACTTTTTTACTATTTCTATGGGTAAATAGCTAGGAGTTTGGCTATTGGGTCATAGGGTAGACAGATGTTTAATTGTATAAGAAAATGCCAGACCTTTTTTCCATAGTCTATTTTATTTTACATTTTACATTCTCAGCAACAGTGTATGAGAGTTCTAGTTGCTCCACATTCTCAACATATTTGGTTTTGAAAGTCTTTTTCATTTTAATAATTCTAGTGAGTGTGTAATGTGATGTTTAATTGTGTTTTTTCATTTGTCTGATAACTAATGAAGTTGAGCATTTTTACAGGTGATGACTCAAAGATGTGCATGTTCAAAATTACACCCAATTTTCATTGAGTTGACTTCCTATTACTGAGTTGTAGAATTTTTTTTATTATTTTTATTTTTTAATAGTTGATTAAAAATTTTTATTTAATGTTGGTAACTAACAAAAGAGTTGCAGAATTTTTTTATATATTATAGACACCATCCCTTCGTGAAATGTATTATTTATAAATATTTTCTCCCAGTCTGTTATTTGCCCCTCCCTCTCTCCCTCCTTCCGTCCCTTCCTTCCTTGTTTTCTTACAGGGTCTTGTTCTGTTATCCAGGCTGGAGTGCAGTGGCGCAATCTTGGCTCACTGCAGCCTCGACTTCCTGGACTCCAGCAATCCTCTCACCTCAGCCTCCCAAGTAGCTGGGACACATGCATGCACCACCACACCCAACTAAGTTTCTATACTTTTTGTATAGATGGGGTTTTTCCATGTTCCCCAGTTTGGTCTCAAACTCCTGAACTCAAGGGATCCTCGCACTGTGGGCCTCCCAAAGTGCTGGGATTACAGACATGAGCCACCACACCTGGCCTGCCTATTCATTTTCTTAAGGTGCTTTTAGAAGAGCAGAAGTTTTTTTTAATTTTGCTTAAATCTAATTAATTACTTTTTAAGGTATTGCTTCTGTGACTTCTCTAAGAAACCTTTGGCTACCTCCAAGTCATGAAGATATACTCCACTGTTTTCCTGTAAAAGCTTTATACTTTTGGCTTTTTTGCTTAGGTCTATGATCCATCTCAAATTGATTCTTGTGTATCATGTGAGGTAGGGATCAAGGTTAATCTTTTCCATATTAATATCCAATTATTCTAGCACCATTCCCTTCTCCAATAGACTGCTTTGGTGCCTTTGTTAAAAAGTCAAATGACCACATAAGTAGGTATCTATTTTTGGGCTCTCCATTCTTTTCTATTGATTTGTCTATTCTAATACCACTATCAAACATCTTGATTATAATATCTTTGTAGAAAGTCTTGAAATCAGCAATTGTTGGTTTGCTTTTCAACCTCATGTTCTTTCCTAAGTTTTGTTTATTCAAAGTACTTTTAATTTCCATATAAAGTTTAGAATCAACTTGTAAATTTTAACAACCAAAAAAAAGCATGCTGAAATTATGACTCTAATTGCATTGAATTATAGATCAATTTGGGAAGAAGTAACATTTTTCACAATATTAAATGTTCCACTCAATCCAAGAAAATAAGACATTGCTTCATTTATTTACATATTATTTCATTTTGTCTAGCAATTTTTTTTAGTTTTCATATAGCGGTATGACAGGTTTTCTGCTAAATTTATTACAAATTAGGTTTTTGATGCAACTGTGAAATATTTTAACTTCTTTTTTTTTTTGCTAAATTTCATTGTTTGCTACAAGCATATACAAAATATTGATACTTGCATATTAACCTTGTAACCTACAACGTTGCTGAATTCACATTAGGAGTTGTATGAGCTTCTTCGAAGATTTTAAAGATATTTCTTTTCTTTTCTTTTTTAAAGAGAGAAAAAGAGAGAAAAGAAGAAAGAAAGAAAGAGTGAAAGAAAAAAAAAAGAATGTAAGAGAGAAAGAAAGAGGAAGAGAAAGAGGGAGAGAGAACGGGATTCTTGTTCTACTGCCCAGGCTAGAATGCAGTCTAAAAATGGGTATTAAAAACCTCTTTTATGCCAATAATTGTGCTTAACAATGGCGACAGGAAGGAATAAGGGATGAAAATAACAAACAAGCAGCCAACCAATATTTTATTTAA
>CAUYLG010012914.1:0-51038 GCA_963573385.1 Cacajao melanocephalus | reverse complement strand
TGTTTGGTTTTCTGTTCTTGTGTCAGTTTGCTGAGAATGATGGTTTCCAGATTCATCCATGTCCCTGCAAAGGACATGAACTCATTCTTTTTTATGGCTGCATAGTATTCCATGGTGTGTATGTGCCACATTTTATTTTATGTAGTCTATATCACTGATGGGCTTTTGGTTCGGTTCCAAGTCTTTGCTATGATGGGCCTTTGGGTTGGTTCCAAGTCTTTGCTATTATGAATAGTGCTGCAATAAGCATACGTGTGCATGTGTCTTTACAGTAGAATGATTTATAATCCTTTGCGTATATATCCAGTAATGGGATGCTGGGTCAAATGGTATCTCTGGTTCAAGATTCTTGAGGAATTGCCACACTCTCTTCCACAACGGTTGAACACATGGACACAGGGAGGGGAATACCACACATCCGGGCCTGTCGGGGGGTGCGGGCCTAGGGAAGGGATAGCATTAGGAGAAATACCTAACGTAGATGATGGGTTGATGGGTGCAGCAAACCACCATGGCACATGTATCCCTACGTTAACAAACCTGCACATTCTGTACATGTATACCAAAACTTAAAGTATAATAAAAAATAAAATTTTTCCTCACCTTTCTTGCCTGTCTTTTGCTTTTACTTTAGATTTCAGTACAGATGTGATTTCCTCCGGGAAGCATTTATTATGCCTCAAGAGCAGCTTGACTTCTCTGTGTGGCTATGGCCTCCTGTGCTTATCTGTATCAAAGTACGTCTTGCAATTATTATTTACCCATATCCCAGTTTCTCAACAGTGGCACTGACATTCTGGGTAATTCTTAGTTTTAAGGGATTGTCCATCTTATCAAACATTTAGCAGCATTCCTGGCCTCTACTGACTAGATGCCATCAGTACTCACCCTCTTCCTTGCTCCCACCTGTATAGTTGTGTTTGTGACAATCATGTCTCCATATTGTCTTATGTCCCCTGAGGGCCAAAATTGCCTCCGAGTGAGAACCACTGACCTAGAATAATGTACTATCATTTACCTGACCATTTCTCCACCTCTGGACATTTAGGTTGTTCCCATTTTTATTACAGATTTGGGATTAATGTATGTGCATGAATCATCAATGATTCCAAAAAGTGAACTAAGAGGGTATGTAAATCATACCACCTTACATTTCCATCTGTAGTTCCTGCATAGATTTGCCATAACTTTTCGGTATTGAGCTTCCCCACATTAAAAAATAAAAGCTCCATTCATTACAATTTTTAAAAAACTAAACTCTTCTGGTTTATTTTGCCACCAATGAGGATGGGCATCTTTTGAAGCATTTTACTTAACACCTTTATTTTTTTAAATGGCTAGAGTTCAAACTCTTCCAAACTCACAAAAAAATCCTAACACTTCTCAATTAAAATTCAAACTTTAGTGTCTACTATGTACAGTACTGTGATCAAGGTACTAGGTGATAGATACTACAGTAAAAACAGAAATGATGTTTGCTTTCAGGGTTTACATTCTAGAGAGGCACAGTGCAGTATGGTAGCCACCAGCTACAAGTGGTCACTGAACACTTGAACTGGGGCAAGTTCAAATTGAGAAGTGTACTGTATGTGAAAAATATGTGACTGGTATGAGGAAAAAATATGAAACACCTAACTTTATATTGGCATGTCCAGATAATATTTTGGATATACTGGGTTAAATAAAACATGTTAGTGAAATTAATTTTGAATACACATTTTTTTATATATTAAAAATTTCTTTTAACCAGTTGTGGTTTTCTTAATATACTTTAAATGTTAAAGAACAGTGGGCAAAGCACAGGCACATTTTGTGGTCAATTTTTGTTAATTCTATCTATCTATCTATCTATCTATCTATCTATCTATCTATCTATCAATCTATAAGGAGACAGGATCTCACTCTGTTGCCCAGGCTGGAGGTCAGTGGCATGATCACAGCTCGTTGCAGCCTCAAACTCCTTGGCTTAAGCAATCCTCCTGCCCCAGCCTCTGGAGTAGCTGGGATTACAGGTATAAACCACCACACCCAGCTCATTTAAAACAATCTTTTATACAGATGGGGGTCTCCCTTTGCGGCCCAGGCTAGTCTCAAACTCCTAGCCTCAAGCAATCTTCCAGCCTTGCCCTTCTAAAGTGCTTGGGATTATAGGCATGAGCCACCACAACCAGACCACGAATAATTTTTAAACTTAACTGTTTGAAATATTAAAACTACATATATGGAAAAGAACCTTGAAGTAACATTTATCAGACACACCAGTTTCACAAAATCAGGTATTGCCACCTGCTAGGTTGGTGCAAAAGTAACTGCGGTTGCCATTAAATGTTAAAATGGCAAAAAACACAGTAACTTTTGCACAAACCTAACATATAAGTATGTATCAAACTGTAGAAAATTTATTTTAATTTAAAAAAACATTTATTTTGATGCTTACACTACAGTTTTATTCCTAAAATAACGTTCCTTAAGTTAAATCACATTTAAGCAAAAACTGAGAAAGTAGTTCGTTTCTACTTCCCCTATCAAGTTAAAACTCATTTAGTTACAATTTTGTACTTCAGAAATCTGTGTACTAATCTCTATTTAAGGACACTACTACATAATAATCACAGCTACAAAGAAGAATGAGATGGATCTAATGTATTAAGACGTCACAGATGATGTAAAAAAAAAAAAAAAAAAAAGGCAAGTTGTAGAACAGTGCATAAAGCAAAAACCATTTTACAGCTACATTTGCATGTTCCTGTATGTATGCATATGCACAGCACAAAACTGGGAAGAAAGATACCAAATGTTTTTTAGTTGTAGGTGGAGAGGAAGCTCTTTCATATTAAACATTACATACTTCTAACTCTTCTGTATTTTTTGCTTCAATTAGGACAATTTTTAATTTACAAAAAAAAAATTTTAATTAAAAACATGACAAAGATTGCCAATAAATACATCTTTCATCACAAGGAACTTTTAAACTCTCCCCAGAAGCCATCACCACCTCCACAATCTTTTAAAACCCTTTTTATAGTTGTGACAAAAAAATTGTATAGGCCAGGCGCGGTGGCTCACGCCTATAATCCCAGCACTTTGCAAGCCTGAGGCAGGTGGATCACAAGGTCGAGATTGAGACCATCCTGGGTCAACATGGTGAAACGCCATCTCTACTAAAAATACAAAAATTAGCTGGGCATGGTGGCACATGCCTGTAGTCCCAGCTACTTGGGAGGCTGAGGCTGGAGAATTGCTTGAACCCAGGAGGCGAAGGTCACAGTGAGCTGAGATCACGCCATTGCACTCCAGCCTGGGAAACAAGAGCGAAACTCCATCTCAGAAAAAAAAATTGTATAAAAATTAAAATATACAAAACTGAAAACTGATATTGTAACATTACAGAAACTTATTTTTAAACTTCCTTCCATCCACGATTCTCATCTAAATTAGCTTTTTTTATTTTTTTTTGGAGACAGGGTCTGGCTTTGTAGTCCAAGCTGGAGTGCTGTGGCATGATCTCAGCTCTCTGCAACCTCCACCTCTTGGGTTCAAGCGATTCTCCTCCCTCAGCCTCCCAAGGAGCTGGGAGTACAGGCGTGTGCCACCATGCCAGGCTAATTTTTATATTTTTTGCACAGAGGGGAGGTCTCACTACGATGCCCAGGCTGGTTTCGAACTCCAAGGCTCAAGCTATCTTCCCACTTCAAACCTCTCCTGGGATTACAGGTGTGAGCCACCTTGCCTGGCCTTACACAGACTTTTAAAAGCAAAACTAGTTCATGCCACAGAAAAGGGTGCTCTTATCTAAATCTGAAATTCGATCTGCCTGAAAATTATAGGAAACACTTGGGTCAGTAAAACAACATATGGTCTGTTGCTTACGTAACAGCTATCTTCCAAACTCCCTACACACACCTGCCCCACCAACTTCATTCAGAACCTGGAAGTTGCTCCCCTTTTTCTGAGCAGCCATTCATCAAGGGGAGGTCATTTTTAATTACAAGGGCAAATCTTCATGGTCTGAGCCAATTGTAGGAGCTTTATTCCCTTTGAAAAGTGATTGCTTTAAAGATAATACACATTGCTATGGCCATGAGGGCAAGAGAATGCGGCCAGGTGAAACCTTCCTCTTAAAAAAAAGAAAAAAAAAAGATACATTTCAGCCCCAAGCCATCCACCACCCAGAACCTTTGCAGTCACTTTGGAGCTGTAAGGGGAAACAAGAGACTCACTTGGTGAGAATGACAACGGAAATGCAGAAGGCACCCAGGTTCTTGAAGACACTTCAGCTGCTGAATTAGTCAATCCAGAAACTGCCCTCCACCTAGACTCCTGGTTCTCAAGCACCTCAATCGCAAATATTCTACAACTGTTGTTGATTGCTAAAATAATCCAGACACATCATTTGAAGAAATAATTTATTGAGTAGATGTTTATTTAGTAACAGCAACACACAGTTTCTCAGGAAGAGGATGAACTGAAAACTCCTCTAAGGCAGAACAAAGCAACTTTCCATTATTCTTAATTTAGATCAGAATCTATAATTTTATATATTCCTGTAGTAACTGTCAAAATACACAAAATACTTGGAGAAAAATATTCACATTACACCAAAACCTTTTAAGATAAAGAAAAGTGTGTAAGTAGTATTCTCTATATATCACAGTATACCATGATGCCTTCCTGCAGTTTTAGAACTATTATTACTCAAAATATTAATACATTTATGCAAAAGGATTGGGAAAATTGAAATACCTGCAAACTTTTCCAGTTTCTGACTTCAGGAACAGGTGCAAACCACCATATCCATCATAGATCTTCTGTTATAGCATCCATCAAAAACCACTGGTCCAGCTCTCAAATATTGATGACCATGCATGTGACGCAGGCATGATCTGCTAAGTTTTGAACCAATAACATATTGTACTGCAATGCTCAAGCCCTGGATTATTTTTGCCTGACAAAAATAATATTCTAATATTCCCTAAAGAGATTTGATACAAAGGTTGAAGATGGCAATTTTTCACAGTCAAAGTCAAATTCCTTTATGAGACAGGGTCTCACTCTGTCGCCCAGGCTGGAGTGCAATGGTGCAATCTTGGCTCACTGCAGCCTCAAACTCTTGGGCTCAAGCAATCCTCCTGCCTCAACTTCCTGTGTAGCTAGGACCACAGGCACACGCCACCACACCTGGCTATTTTTTAAATTTTTTTGTAGAGACAGGGTCTCATTTTGTCGCCTAGACTGGTCTCAAACTTGTAGGCTAAAGCGATCCTCCTGCCTCAGCCTCCCAAAGTGCTGGGATTACATGCGTGAGCCACCACACCCAGCCAATTTACTTTTTAATAATATATACACTCTTGCATTGTCTTCACAATTTTTTACAAGAGGTTGCTATAGTGTGCCATGTGTATGAATATTTAGATCCTGTATATAAACTAAATATAATCAAAGGCTCCACATCAGTTCTTCAGTTTGATATTTAAAGGTTTGACCAGAGACACTCCAAATGGTATTCACAGTTATTAATGGTGACAGAAATTTTCATTTCTACTTTTTCTTACCTTTTCAAAGGCTTTTGTTGGAAAACTGAGTTTACAGTAAAGTCTAATGAAATAGTACCATTAAACATTTGAAATTATTGGTAGAAATGAGGTGATAATATTTTCTATTTAAAAGTTTGACACTGATTTGCAATCAATTTTAAACTGTTACATCTAATATGCTATTCCATTTTTCTCATGATTCTTTAATTGCTAGATATTTGAATAATATCATTTTAGTTTTTTTAAAAAAGAATTTTCTTGTATGATTTTTAGACTTCTGTCTTAAGTTTATACAATTCAGCTTTCAAAATCTAGTTTCATGTTTAGTGAATTAAGAAACAACATCAGAACAGTTTAGCCAGACTTTAATAGGCAAAACAGGGTTGCTTTGGCAATGTATAAAAGAATAACTGTTATAATACAAATTATTTAATCTACTTTTATTAAATATTAAAATGCAGTAAGGCAATTATTATTTTAAGACACCTGAAATTGCATTTAATAAATGGGTAATTGGCCCCACACCTGACATATTGTACCCCTACTTTTCTTCTCTAAGGAACCAGAAAATTTAGTTTAAAAAACAAATCAGTGGTCTTTCTAAAAACATCTCAAAGAAATTCTGATTATTACTAAGGTATTACTTAAATACAAACATCTGAAAAATAAGACAATGAATAATATCTTTTAAGGTATTTCTGCTGTCTTTTGTTCTCTTAAATCTACTCAGAATGGTTCAACTGAAAGTATTCCGACTGAGGAATAAACAGGTGTCATTTGTTGTTTAATTTGCCATCCAAGGCTGGGCCATGATTCCCAAACCTGGCCTCTCATCAGTATCATCTGGGAAAACTGGTACAATATATTCCTGGGCCCCTTTCAGACCTAATGAAGCAGTCCCCTCCACTTCCAACCTCCGCTGGGGAATATGTGGTGAGTCTTGCAGTCTAACTTGGGATGGCTAAAAGGATAAAGTTAAAAAGGAAGACACTTGTGTTTCCACAGGACCTAGCTCACAAACTGGGATCCAGTAAAAAAAAAAAAAAAAAACATAAACTGTCGAATTGGCACTAAATGATCAGTGAGTAGGTGACTGGGAAACAATTCTAGTACCACCAAACCAAATACAGCAGGCCCTGCTGCCCCATTCCATGAAAGTCAGCACCTTTCCCGACCCCAGGGAGCCTTGGCAAGCAACAGTGATGGAGCATGAGGGCTACAACTCAAAAAGTAAATGTTTCCACACCATTTCTCTACTTCTCAATTTTCCACACAATCATTCCATCTTTTCTCTTACTCTGCCCTTTGCCATTCCCATTCTTATTTCTTTCTCTTTCCTCTCCCCTTTTCTCACTTCCTCTCTTTTCCTTCTTTTTTGATTGAGTTACATCATTCTTTTCTTCTCTACTTTCTCTTCCCGAAAAACTCTTCCTCATGTAAAATAAACAAATTCATACTGGAGATATATATGTCAGAAAACATTCAGCCTGAGTAAACTGAATCTCTGTACAGAAAACAACAGAGCAAAACAGAACTTCAACAATAACATTGGTGTAGCATAATGTAAGCCATGCAGAATGCTTCCAAATCTATTATCTCTTCTGAGTCTCATCTTTTGAGGTTCGAAGGGTATATACTGATTGTATTTAAAAACCCTAAGGCACAGAGAAGGTTAAATAACATGCCTGAGTTACTAACTAAGAAGAGAATCCAGATCTAGTTCACAATCTGGTCTTCTTTTCACTATACCAATAATGTCCGACTGGAAGCAAGGTAAGCGAGCAATGAGGAAGCACTAATGTCATTTCAGGGCCTTATAACCCTTATCTATTATGAACTACTCTTCATAAGAAAAGTATACATTTTCTCAAAGTGTAAATCACAATATATATTCTTAAAGGTTTCCCATGTTCTTTTCTACTTCATAAAAATGAAGTTTCACTGCACTTTAAAGGCATCCCACTTTGGTAATACTGTAGCCCAGAGACAGTTCTGAGGTCAGAATTAATACATAGACACAAATAATAAATCATGTAATTTATATAAACTGCACAGGTACATTATGTTTTATGAAAGACCATTTATATGAAAATAGAATACATTCTCTAAGTTTTCCATCTATAATTTAATCTCTCATCAACTCCAAGAACTTCATTTCTTTAGAATTCAAAAGAAGAGTTACCTTGTCTAAAGATAAATTCAGAATATTCATTTAAAAATTATTATAGATATTTTGTGATATCTTTAGTTTTAGGTAGAAACAGTACCTAAGAGAAAGCTTTTGCTATAGTTCAATTTATGGTAAAATGATCAATTAGGTCAGGTTTAAATAAACCAGCTGAAGAACCTTCCAACTGATCCACAATGTAGTATGTGTCTCAGTGTAAATAAGCCACAACATAAGTGAGACCACAGCATATGGTCCAGTTGGATTAAACTATGACCACGCTCTACACAGTCCCAATCAATTAGAGCCCATGAGTCTGAGATTCCCCATCCACTGAGGAAATTAAATCTTAAAGAACTTACTAATATACATTCATATCTTGTCAATAACCCCAAATGCTTCCTCTAATATAATATTTCAAAATCCATTTATAATCCACCAACTGTGCCAAGAATTGTGGCATCCTAACTTCAACTTTCAAGTTGGCAAAATAATTTCCAGTGGTTCCCAAAGTAGTTAACATCTAAGTCATCTGAGGTAATTGTTAAAAACAAAATCATCATGTAACTTATATTCTCTGCCCTGATTCTAACAAACCAACTAGAAGATGGCATATTTGAGATAATCAGGGAAATCTGCTTGAGGACTGGCTACGAGATGAAGCCAAAGGACTGTGTGATATCATGGTACCTACCCAAAGTGTTCATAGCAGTGAAATAACACAATGTCTGGGATTTTCTTTACAATACTTAAGCAAAGAAAAAAGCAACAGATGAAGCAAGCATGGGGTTATTAGGGTTAAGTGTCAGATCTGGAAGTTGAATACCAATGCACTAGTTTTGTATAATTTTTAAATCTCTTCACTAAAAATTTTTTTTGCAGACTCCATCCTAGACACAGCATGCTAGAGTATCCAAAGGCCTAAGCTTAGGAATCTATTCTTAAGCTCCCAACACAAGTTTTATATAGTCAGACAGGCAATGATCCTATTTGGGGACCATCAGAAATGATCTAATACATACCCTTCCAAACTTCAAGTTTTTAGTATTCTCATTTTCTATTCAGTAAGCTCAATTTCAACACAGTTCACAGTTTCTTATATCCACCATGGGATTCTGCGAAGGAACTACAACTTGTGTTCTCTAAATCCATCTGTTCTAAGAATGCTGGGCTGGTTATCAACATTTAATGTATCTTGCTTAAACTTTCCTCTCTCAATTTGTCCCTGACTGAACTGCCGAAGATAGAACAACTGTACTAACCAACTCTTTCTGCATATTCCATGTCTCCACAGAGATTGCAGTGTCTTCACAAAGCTAACTGCCACAATTTTCACAGGTGATATTTTTTCTTCATGATTTTCCATTTTCTACTTGAACATTAAAATATCAGAGAGAAAAAGGAAATAATCATAAAGCAGTTGGTAAAATAAGAAATGTGCCACAGCACAGTATATGATAAGTATTCAGAATCTATAGTTATATTCGATAACTGGTCAAGAATGCCAAAAGAAGCAGTATTTTTCTCATCTTCAAGATTTAAAAAAATTAACTATCTTAAGTGATATTCAAAAAAGGAAAATATGCACATCAACTCAATTAAAACCACATTTTCTATAGCTGGATATAACAATCTTAATCCAAATCATCCACCAAAGTTGTTTAACGTACTTAAAGTGAGGCTCTAAACATTTGCTTCTTCAAAAGGATCTTGCAAAGCCATTATGAGGTAGAAGAAAACTAAATGGACCACATTTTTCAACTTCATTGTAACTGAAATTACTACTCACAGGAAGTATACAGCTTATGCATTTTGGTCCATCACATTTTCCACCATCATGAGTATACTCTTAAGGTTCTCACCTTATAATCAGCATAATATATTTTGCTTCCAGAATGCCCAGTAAAGCTGACATTTTTCATTTAAAGTGATAAAGAAAAATTTCTGCAAATATCTACTTAACAATCTTAAATTTGAGTTTTGGCAAGACAGTTTAATGCATACAAAACAAAACACTACATTTCTCTCTCTCTCTCCCTTTCTCTCTCTCTTTCTCATACACACACACAGATTAAAACTCCGGAGTTTTCACTATTTTTCCTCTTTCTTACATAGCTCAATTTTTAACATGCAGCTTACTTATAATCTAAAAATAATTTCAAACATGATTGTCATAAAAATATTTTAAAACAGAGATGAAATGTATAAAGGCACACATAGATTGTCAATGGTTACATCGGTTACATCACATTTCTTTAGAAACAGAACTGTTTCTGCTCCTGTAAACAAACTTTTTTCTCACACATTTAAAGTGAGGTTAGTGCTGACATAAAATTATTGCTCTACTCACAGTCTGAGTGTTTGCACTGTTTGAGGTACATTTTCTCCATCTACACAATCCTACCACTCTTACTTGAGAGTATGAGTCAACAGAAGTCTGCAGGCTAAAACCATACTGGAATGATAGTAACATTACAAAACATCAGAGATCAAAAATGTTTCTTTGTTGGAATCCAAGATATTAACTTATTCTTCATTACCTGAAAATACTGCTTATTCAACTTCTTTAGGAAAAAATTTATTCTGGAGATGAATAATTCCTTCCTGAATACTTCATCCAAGATTATTCCTTCACACTTATCCTCTGATTCTTTGATGTTTTCATCCATTTGATTTAGCAGTCATTAAGAATCACTTTTCCTTTGGTGATCTGGCGTAACGATCTCTTACGCTTTTTGCCAGTTGTTTGATAAATATTTTGTAAGTTTTTCCGCAGTATGTATGCACTGTTTTTTGTAGCTCCAGTTCTAAAGGTTTTAACAAGGAATGGATGTTGTCATCTTCAAAAGAACACTAGAGAAAAGAAAATTTTAAAAAATAAAAAATAAATTTAAAAGGCAAAGGTATCTATATAAATTCAATTATTTTCCAAACTTCTTCAGTTTAATATGAACAATGTCCATTTAACGTCTCACAGAAATTAGATGTTTAACAAATATTTTCAATAAATTAAACATAACTACCATCTCCCATTAAAGAAAGTCGTGGTAACTCTCTGGAGGAATCCTGGAGAACTATGTGAAAGGGTAGAGAAGACTCCGAGATACTGGTTAAGAAGACAACCAAAAGCCCTGCAGGTATCTGGGTGAAACTAACAGAAGCTGAACTGGCTAAAAGAAGAGCTTTACCACACATGACACCTGCATCCCACCTTTCAAAACCACTCTGGCAATAACAGTGCTGAGGCTGGACTGGAAGGAAATGAGGTAGAGGCCTACGGTGGGAGGAATTAAAGATGATAACATAGTTCAGCACTTCCCACAGAACCCTAACTGCAGAGAAGGATCCCAACGATAAACACATTTGAGAACTGTTAAATATTAGGCATTCTTCATTTGGATTCAGACTGGCACAGGAAAAAAGTCTAAAAAGTAAAACAGAAAATAAATCTGTTGAGTGTTGTTTGACCTGTTTGTCCCAAAATATATTTTTTGGCCAGAGTCCTTCTTTTACTATAAAATATATTAATATCAAGAAATATATTTGGAAAGGGCTGTGGTAGTAAAGTGAAAACAATCTGTAATCTTTTGTTTTTTCAACTAGGTATTCTGTGATTTAGTATTTTCAACTAGGCATTGTATTTTCAATTAGAAAGATGGATGAGGCTTAAAAATAGAACATTTTATATGGAAGTTGAAGTTAGTGAAAAATGCAAAATCACAAAGGAAATTCAGAACTGGAAGTCTGTCACGTTATCCCTGAGGCTGACAAGTACACTGAGGGAGAGGAAATGAAAGCACCACCCCCAGCACAATTAGTAAGTCTGCAGGAAGCTGCAGTTAATCTATGGAAAAAGAGGATGAACTTGGATGCTTGTTTATAACATGGGTTTTGTCACTGTAGAGATGCAAAGAGATCCTAAACTTTGGTATCTTTTGAGCAAGAAAAAACGTAAGCATTAACTGCATAAAACCATCACCTTTGGAGTTATTTTAAAAAATCGATCACACATATTCAAGATAAATGTCTAAAATTGTTTTGAAGATAAAATTTTTAAAAAGAGGAGGGGAAACTTAGCCAGGAACAATGCAATGAAAGTAACAATAGCACATAGAGTGCTTGCTACATCCAGGCACCATTCTAAGATTTGTATATGTATTAACACATCTAAGCCTCACAGTAAGTTTTTAATATTGGTAATATTATCCCCATCTGACAATAAAACAACTAAGGCAGGGAGAGAGGATTTTCTCACAGTTATAAATCCAGTAAGTGGCTAAGCCAGGATTTTGTCCCAGCAGCCTAGCTCCAAAAGTCCATGCACTTAATTAACCACCAGACAGCGCTACATATCCAAACATTAAGCAAACAAAACCATGCCAAGTCAGTTCAAAAATCCTGTTGAAGGATGAAGCTCAATGAATGGTGGAAATCTGGGCAAAGTGCTGTACTGTAAATAGATACACAAATCTGTTCGGTGTTAAATGACAAATCTGTTCACGGTTAAAAGTCTAGCCAGGTTGAAGAAGGTAAACTTCATCAAGTGATACTGTCAAGAAACATTTCAATGTGTACAAAAAACACTTGAACACTGGTTGAGAGGTAGAAAATAACGGGAAGCCCAAACTACTGTGATCATTATTTTTACTATACAACAATAAGAAAAAAACATGAAGGCATTTAAGAATAGAGGAAGACTACTGATTTCCAGGAGTATGTAATGCTTGAGATTCAGTGTATTTTCATGTGATTTAAATCCCAGTGTTT
Organism: Cacajao melanocephalus; assembly: GCA_963573385.1. Taxonomy (NCBI): domain Eukaryota; kingdom Metazoa; phylum Chordata; class Mammalia; order Primates; family Pitheciidae; genus Cacajao; species Cacajao melanocephalus. The sequence goes on along the minus strand of CAUYLG010012914.1, from coordinate 38,570 downwards.
GTGGTTTAAAAAAAATGTTCTTCTTCACTGAAAAAACAAAAACAAAAAAGGCTCTTTTCCATTTTCTGAAATAAAAACAGTGTTTCATGAGCTAGACCTCTTTCTGCCCATGATATGACAAACACAATTTGACATTTATGGGAGAAGACAAACTTCCAAAATTTCCACCTATATTAAATATAGCCTAAAACCAATGCATTCTGCCATTTACATAGTCTGCAGTGCCTGCATATTTGCGCAGTATATAACCTACATCTAGGTGTCCGTTTCCCAGAGGCCACACGTGCCTTACCTGACTCCAGACCTCTTTTCATACTATATACTATGCACTATGCCTGACTTGTCCTTACCTTTTCTTCTCTGCCTGGTTCTCATCATCCTTAAAACTTAGTTCAAATGTCAGCACCTCTGAGAAGCCTTCCAATATACAGTTAATCATTCCCTCTTTTCACCAGCACACAACCCAGTATACTAATTTTTAGGAAGCTCATGATTTATACTGTCAGTTCAACAACAGGAAATAGTGAGGCTGTGATGACCATAATTAGGCAATTTGAGGTAATTTCAAAGAATAGTATATCTTGGAAAATATAGCAGAATGGCAGTTCAATCCAACAAATCCTAAGTGTTAACTATATGCAAGGCAGTACTATGGAAGGAAAACATTCAAGACTGCTTTATGCAAATATAAGCAAGGTGTAAAGTAAATCAAAGTTAACACAGAAACATCAAGAAATAATTCAGAATAAAATGCATGATGCCAAAAATACCTTATAGAGTCATAAAATGTTTTGTTCCTTTTTTGAATTTGCAATTTTTAAACAATATTTTTATTCACGCAACAACTAATATTTAACAAATATGCATGGACTATAAAAACAGATTTGCTGGTAGACACAGCCATGAATTCACACTTTAAAGATAGTTCACATCCTTTATAATTCATACTGTTCACTGCGTTCCATGGCTATGACTAAGCTTCTGTCTGAATCTTGCATAAATATCCTTGTCTGAATACAATTCTTTTAAAAATTACACTTCTCACTGAATTATAGATAAGAAAAGATAAAAACACTAAGCAGGAGCACCATAAAAGACTGATTAACTTCATTAAGCTGAAAAATGAATAGATGTAAGCTGTAGTTAACGCAGACCCAAAACAAACACAAAAGATAATTAATCATCTGAAATCCTTTTAAAAATAAGATTTCTTTTTAAAAAATCAAGTGTAATTAATCAACTTAAAACTCTTACTCAGATTTTTAAAGGTACACACTTATAAACCAAAGAAAAGATCATATAAACCTAGGGAAATTTAATTCTCTAATAGTTTTTTTTTAATGCTCGAAGGAAACAAAGGAATTGCATTTTTATAGGAATGCATTTCTTTTCTATCCTGCAAAGTCTCAGAACCCCACAAGCACTTTTCTTCATTTTTATCACCTTCTGACAGCCCATAACAAAGCATTACTAAAATACAGTATTAATTTCTGAAGGCATACAAGGGGCCTGCTACATTAAAATGAACATCAACACTAAATTTTATAATTCTTCAGTGAGTATAGTCATGCCATGATAAACTGATTATTTAGAAGCTGTATCTGTCAAGTTTATAGGACAGAAAACTTAGCTAATACACTAAAACTGTAGCCTACAATGCTATTAGAATTTTGTCTACAACCAAGTTTAAGAAACAGTTTTCTGGGAGAAAACTTCAATTCCTTTTCATGGCAGATCATTACCTTAACACCATACACCATCTCCACATCCACTTCATCTTGGCCCCTGCTGACTTTCATCCATCACTCCAGTCACACTGAAGATGGATGCCTGACCTCTCCATGAATCTTTTCACAGCCTCTGAACCTTTTTCTCAGGCAGTTCTCAGCCCAGACTGTCCCCACCCACCTGGCAAACTCTTATTCATTCTTCAGGCCCCACTTCAAAAGCCTTCTCTTCAAGGAGGCCTTCCCTGGCCCTTCGAGGCAAAACTGAGACACTCTTTCACAGTTCCAGTATACTCTCTGTCATCATGGATTATAGTGAAGTGTTTTTATTCTCACTGCTATCAATGAGGCTATACTAGACCAGAGGATTTCAGTTACTATCAAATAATGAAAACCTAGTAAACAGGGGTCATCAGCTCTTCTCCTGACCCCCATATTTAAACCAAAGTAGCACTCCTATTATTTGCTTTGTTTCTACCCATATCATATTGAACAGTCTAGCAGGACAGTATATCTACAAGAGAGTTAAGTGGTCACATGTATTAATACTTCTTCCTTAGTAGCAGTGAATTCGCTAACATGGATAGTAATACAGCTTGCTAAGTAACAGCATAAATCCAAACCTCCCCAGGATTTGCCCCAAGTCTTGGTCCTTAACATTCACAGAGATCTGGTTCATACATCTATCTAGAGGTATATGAAGTATTAATCATCTCTCCCATCAATCCACCTTAATTACATAAAAGGGGACTAGTAAGAACAAGAAGAAAAGAAAGGAGAACAGGCAATCGGGGGATGGGGGCGAGAGGAGCAGTATAAATTTTTTCCAAACACGTTATAAAGCGAATGCTTAAAAGACAAAACTTCATTTACAAAAGCAACAAGAAGACAATACTTAAGCATAAAGTTAAGTTATATTCAAAATCTATAGGAAAAAAATATAAAACAGGGGTATCCAATCTTTTGGCTTCCCTGGGTCATATTGGAAGAACTGTCTTAGGCCACACAAAAATACACTAAAGATAATGAGCTAAGAAAAAAAAAATCACAAAAAAGTCATAATGTTTTAAGAAACTTTACAAACTTGTGTTGGGCCACATTCAAAGTTGTCCTGGGCTACATGCAGCCCACTGGCCACAAGTTGGACAGGCTTGCTATAAAACATTCCTAAAAGACAAATGTAAAGACAGCCCTTGTTCTTGGTTAGTGTGTCTCAACACCATCAAAACATTAGCAGTCCATAAGTTAATATATGAAGCTAATACACTCCCAATAAAAATACCAACAAGTTGTTGTTGTTGTTGTTGTTGTTGTTGTTGTTTTTGAGACAGAGTTTTGCTCTTGTCGCCCAGGCTGTAGTGCAATGGCACAATCTTGGCTCACTGCAACCTCCACCTGCCAGGTTCAAGAGAGTCTCCTGCCTCAGCCTCCTTAGGAGCTGGGATTACAGGCACACACCATGACACCCGGCTCATTTCTGTATTTTTAGTAAAGACAGGGTTTCACCACATTGGCCAGGCTGGTCTCCAACTCCTTACTCCAGGTGATCCTCCCACCTCAGCCTCCCAAGGTGCTGGGATTACAGGCATGAGCCACCGTGCCTGGCCTAAAAATACCAACAAGTTTTTAAATTTTTTAATGGAGTTTAAAAAGTTGATACTTATGGAAAAATAACTACACAACAGCTATGAAAACACTGAAAAAAAAAAACAGGGTATAAAGAGGGAGTAACCATCAGATATTAAAACATAGCAAAAAGCCTTTATAATTAAAATAGTGTGGTATTAGTGTACAAATGAACAGACCAATGGAACTAAACAGAAAAGTCAAAATTACAAATGGAATTTATGATAATGTCAGTATCTCAAATCTTTTGGTTAAAGATAGCCTTTTATTTTATTTTCTTTTATTTTTTAGAGACAAAGTCTCACTACATTGCCCAGGCTGGTCTCCAACTGCTGGGCTCAAGGAGTTGCCTGAGCTGGTCTTGAATTCCTGGGCTTCCAGGAATTGGAATTCCACCTTGGCCTTCCAAAGTGCTAGGATTACAGATGTGAGCCACTGCACCCAGCCAAATATAAATTTTTAAGTAAATGCTGTTTACTATTTTGTGCTTTTACCACAAAAAAAGTATAGTCATTTGGAAAAGAGTCAAACAATATCTATTCTTCACCCAATACAAGAGAGTAAATTCCAAACAGAGCAAAGGCCTGAATGTAATAAATGAAACAGCATGTGGGTGAATTCTCCTATAACCTGTTCTGTAATCCAAGTGTAGATTAGAAAAGGCTTTCTGATTATGACTTAAAAAAAGAAAAAAAAAGAGTGTTAAGCCATGTGTGGTAGGTTACCCCTGTAATCCTAGCACTTTGGAAGGTGAAGATAGGAGGACACCTGAGCCCAGAAATTCAAGACCAGACTGAGCAACATGGCAAAACCTCATCTGTACAAGAAACACAAAAATTAGCCAAGCATGGTGGCATGCACCTGTAGTCCCAGCTATCTGGGAGGCTGAGGTGGGAGGATCAACTGAACCCAGAAGGTCGAGGCTGCACTGAGCTGTGATCACACTACTGCACTCCAGCCTGGGTGACAGAGTAGGACTCTGCCTCAAAAAAAAAAAAATTGTGAGGCCAGGCTTGATGGCTCATGTCTGCAATCTCAGCACTTGGGGAGGCTGATGCTGGTAGATTGCTTGAGCCCCATAATTCAAGACCAGCCTGAGCAACAGAGCAAACTATCCATCTCCATAAAAAATATAAAAGTTAGCTGGGTGTGGTGGCATATGCCTATGGTATCAGCTACTTGGGAGGCTGAGGTGGGAGGATCGCTTGAGTCCCAGGGGGCAGAGGTTGCAATGAGTCAAGATTGTGCCATTGCACTCCAACCTGGGCAACAGAGCAAGACCCAGTCATTTAAAAAAAAAAAAAAGCTGGGCACAGTGGCTCACATCTGTAATCCCAGCACTTTGGGAGGCTGAGGCGGGCAGATCACGAGGTCAGGAGTTCCACACCAGCTTGACCAACATGGTGAAACCCCGTCTCTACTAAAAATACAAAAAAAAATTAGCCAGGCATGGTGGCACATGCCTGTAATCCCAGCTACTTGGGTGTCTGAGGCAGGAGAACTGTTTGAACCCGGGAGGCAGAGGTTGCAGTGAGCTGAGATCATGCCACTGCACTCCAGTCTTGGCAACAGAGTGAGATGCTGTCTTAAAAAAAAATAAAAATAAAGGTTGATAAACTTATTACATGAAAAAATTATACAAACCGAATGGCATCAAATACCATAAAGTTAAATTGGTAGAAAATATTCATAATATATATCAAAGGAAAAGTCCTAATATTCGTAACATACAAAGAACCTTTAACAAAGGGAGGAGAGGGTGAGAAAGACCAAATGTCCTCATGGTAATGACGGTTGTACAATTCTGCAAACATGCTAAAAGCCACTGAATTATATATTTGAAATGGGTGAAGTTTATGGTATATACATAATGTTTCATTAGTCTTTTTGGGTTTTTTTGGTTTTTTTTTTGAGATGGAGTTTCACTCTGTTGCCAGGCTAGAATGCTGTGGCGCGATCTCGGCTCACTGAAACCTCCACCTCCTGGGTTCAAGCAATTCTCCCACCTCAGCCTCCTGAGTAGTTGGGACTACAGGTGTGCATCACCATACCCAGCTCATTTTTGTACTTTTAGTAGAGACAGGGTTTCACCATGTTGGCCAGGATGGTCTCAATCTCTTGACCTCATGATCCACCCGCCTCGGCCTCCCAAAGTCATTAGTTATTTTTTAAAAACCTATAGAAGAATAGGTGAAAGATTTAGAAGACAATTCACCCCTGCCAAAGATATAAAAATAGTTCATAAATATATAATAATAAACTTCATTCATAAGAGAAATGCAAACAGAAACTGCACTAAGATTCCACTTCTCACTCATCAGAATGACAAAATTTTAAAAGCTTTATAATATACTCTGTTGATGAGAATGTAGGGAACAGACTGCCTCATGAATCGTTGGCAGGAATACAAACAATCCCTATGGAGGAACACAGTAATACTTTCAATCCAATAATCCCAATTCTAGGAATTTACCCTGAAGATTCACCTTCCAACAATACAAATACATGAATGACACAGCTAGTGTACATTGCTGCAGTATTTATAATTCAAACTATTGGAAACCAACAAAATGTCTAAACATCAAGAATGACTGAATAAACTCTGGTACACACGTACATAAAATAGGCTACCATATAGCTGTTGTTTTTTTAAGAGGAAAATATCTCCAGAATATTTTAAGTATAAAAAGCAAAGAATAAATGAAGATATACACTATGCTACCTTTTGTGTAAGAAAATGGAAATTACAAAACATCCATGGTCTGCTCATCTTATACAAACTACAGGAAGGATAAACTAGAAAACAATGAAATTGGTACCTTATAGGGGTAAGGGGCAGTTAGGATGAAAGGACTAAGATAACAGGTTACATCTGAGTAAAGCCTTATGTAATTGTGACTTTGTGAAGTATATTAATTAATATTCCATGTATCAAAAAAATGCAATTATATCAACAAAGAGTGGGAAACAACTAAAACTGAAAGCATATGGAAAAAAATGAACTCAAATGAATAAAATAATCACACTGAAAGAGAGGAAAAAAAGAACTAATCCAAGTAACTTCTAGATACAGTATTGAGTACACACCCTTGTCTGGGAGCAGGGGAGAGGAGGAGGAAGGACTGAAAACAAATCCTAAGCCATTTTTAGTAGCTTGGTTTGGGGGTGGAGACAATGGTAAAAATGGAACATTTCTGAAATTATTTTAAATGATTGTAGGATTAAGCAAATGAGAAAATGTATTGATGAAAGAAGTCAGGATTCTAACTGTGAAAGAAAGGAGATATAATATAGAGAAGAAAGCAAAGAAGAGCCTTGGAAGAATAGCCTGGAATTGGAGTATCAAGTGTGAACACATAATATCAGGTGTACATGCTTATACTTCCTAGCTCTGCCACTGAAAGGGCTCAGAAGCAATGAGACCCTGCTAGCAATGAACATGCCTAACACCCAGAGCCTACTAAAGGGAACCAGAGCTCCTCTGACAGATGACTAACTTCAAGGGTAGGGCAGGGACAGTACAGGACAAACCTGGAATATATTGTTGGGACAGAAAATAAAGGAGGTACTCAAAAAAATGATGAGGGCATGTCAAAGCGGCACAAGTAGCAGCCAGTGGGGCTCCCAATGGCCATATCTGGAACAACTTGAGCATCAACATTAGAAGCAAATAATGAATTATAAATCATTGAGGGGAAAATAAGTATCAAAGGGTTCATAGTGATTATATAGACATCAATATATGTGCAAAAGGGAGGGCTCTTCCTCATAGAAGCACACCAAATGTCAAATCATGTATAAGGAAGGAGTGCTAGTGTTGAACAATCGACAATTTGTAAATAACATAGTGAAGATTGTTTTGAGCAAGAACCAATGATAGATGCTAAATCTTGTAAGAGAATGTCCTTATTCTTAGTTTAAAAAAGATGACTTTTTCAGGGGTAAAAGAACTTGATGTATGCAACTTAAAATCAAATGTAAGTTGAGTTTTCTGAAAAAACAACTATATTGTTTTCAGAAAAAAAAGGAATGTAGAGAGAGAACCAACGACAAAGCAAATAAGGCAAAATTTTAATAACAGATGAGGCTGAGTGAAGGATGTATGAAAATTCTAAGTATTCTTGTAAACTAACCATAAGCTTGAAAGTATTTTCAAACAAACAGTTGGAAAAAAAAAAAAAAAAGAAAGAAAAGGCAAATCTTACATTTCTCAGTGCTTCATAAACTGCTCTAAATGCTGGTTGCTTATCATCATGGTAAACACCTCTGTTCCCATGAAGAATAAAGATTCCTTCTTCCTCTGCTTCTTGGCAATTGCTTCCATATATACAATGATCTGGTCGATAATTCCATTGACATGGAAAAACAAAAAGGCTTTCTACATAAAGAAAAGACCAAACAATGAAGCAAATACCCCTAATTCAACAGATGTAACATTTTGCAAAACTTTTAGTTAAAAAATGCAGCTCTTATAGGTAAGAATTACAATAATAAAAAACACGTTTGGCATTTAGATCTCTTCCAATTGAACCGATATTCAAGAAAGTTTTACTCTGTCTTAAAAATAAATAGCTATAATCATTAATATAAGACAGAATCAGATAAATGCATGTTCTCCTTTTTCACTATTATCTGTAATTCTTTAATGCAAACAAAAGGAATTTAAATTACCTGGATTATGAGAAAACATGATATTCAATAGATCTTGATCACCCCATGTGATGTTTAGTTTGTATTTTTTAAGCAATGGCATAAGTATATCTCCCCATTGTAGTCGTACAGTTGTCATATCATTCTGTTGATTAAAACATTCAAAAGATCTTCAGATTTTCAGGCTTAAAATGGCAGCATGATGACAGTTCTTCATTCTTCCCACAACCATAACAGAGCCACAAAGAGAAATGCAAACTCCCCATGATATCAAGTGACATTTCTAACTCTAAATGTGAGAACAGCTGTCCAGGAAAAGAGAAGATAACAAAAGAAAGCACGCGCGCGCGCACACGTGTGTGTGTGTGTGTGTGTGTGTGTGTGTGTGTATGTTGCTGATTTCTTTCAAGTTTGTTCCTATGTATGCTATCTCTTTTGTCACTATTTTAACGGAAGGAGGGTTTTCCATTTTATCTTCTAAAAGGTTACTATTTGTATATTAGAAAACGCAAGCAAAGAATTCTGTAAAGAGGCCCCATGAATGATATATAAAGTCAAAGAAGATTTGCTAGGGAAAATAACGGTCCAGTCTAGCAGGTGTATGCAGTCCCATAAACTCTCACCGTCCCAGAGGGAGGCAAGTTAGGACTGGCATCTTTGGCAGTATTAAAGACTGCACTCCACGAAAGAGATCCTAGTCTCCTGATGCCTCTCATACTATCAAAGAGCTGAAAGATTCACCCAACCCATTTAACGACTGTAAGCTTTGCTATCAGAATTACAATCCTCCTAGCAAAGGTATTTTCCTATTCTTGGGTATCAACTGATTGACATATCAACACTGTTTTCAGGAGGAGACCATACTAGGCTACTTGAGAAAGAACCCCTGGAGTTAGCCACAGTAAACGGTTTGTCTCTCCTTTTAAAAGTAGTGATTTCTGTATTTTAATTTTCAACCCAGCCAAATTAACCATATATCCTTAATGTTTATAGTAGCTTTAATAGGTTGAGGTCTTCCAAGGATGTAAATATGTCATGCAAATAATGATAATTTTACATCCTATCTAATTTTTATACCTATTTCTTTCACTTGTCTAATATAGGAGCTTGTAATTCCTCCATGCTGAGAACCACTACTTAAATATTACTTAATAGTTATGGTGCCAGGCACAGTGGCTCATGAATTTAATCCCGGCACTTTGGAAGGCCAACGCAGGCAGATGAATTGAGTTCAGGAGTTCGAGACCAGCCTGGGCAACGTGGTGAATTGAATACTGGACCTTTTAGATCCCTGTGACTCTTTTAAACTATCCAGAGTATAAACCAACGTTCTTAATAGTGCAGTTCACATAGTGTGCTAATATGTACATTTTGTATATGTCCCCAATAAGATTAAGAAATTAAGTACAGAAATTAAGAGTAATATTTAGAAAGTTTTACAGCAAGTTGATAGTTTTATGTCTACTTAATATGTTTTTCCAGTAATCTCCCTCTTACAGAAGTATTGGCTCACAACGTACTGAATTTTTTTAAAAAATTAATCCTTTGCCACAGTTTGAGAAACAGTTATAAGCAATTTTATAATTTATAGTAAATTCAATGACAATATAAACAATTTGTCCTTTAAATAAAAAGGTCAGAATTCATGAAAAAAAAATCCACGTACTTAAATTGATCTACAATTGCATTAACCTTGTGTGAAATTTCTTGGATCAGAGTATACATAGTAATTATAATCAGAATTTTTTTTTAATGTGGAAAATGACTAAAACAAGTTTTACTTAAGGAAATAATTTGAAAAAAATAACTCTTTGAACTAAGTCATTGAGTATGTTTAGGAAATATTAGGCTCTGAAAAGAAAAATATCAATTACACAAGGACAAAAACCAGCAACACATTCAACAAACAGAACTGGTGGAGCCCTTGTACAATACCATGTTAAAGTCTTCATGTGAGTCTATCTATTCAAATATATAGAGAAATATAAATATAAATTTTAAAAACCAATATAAATCAAATATATGTATTTAAATATGTTATCTCACAAGAAATATATATATATATCCAAAGAACATCAATGAAAGTCAAAATTAAGAGTCCAGTGCAGTCTTAGGAAAAAAAATCAAAAGGGAAAAAAAACCTTAGCTTAAAGAAAAAAGTCCTATTAAAAACTATTTTGAAAAGAAGCAATAACACTAGCATTATTTGCTAATGATATAACCTAGACTATCCAAGACACAATCAATGAAAAGCTATGAGAAATGAGTTTAATAAAGAGACATTACATATAAAAGGAGTTCAAGTCAATAAGTAAGAGAAAACCAAGAAGTGGGCAAAGGATATGGGCAAGCAGCCATTCACAAAAGAAGAAACAGAAATGGCTACAAATTACAAGAAAAGATTTTTAACCACAATAGTAGTATAGTCAAGAAAATACAAATTTTAAAATATATTTTCAGCTATACAACTACATATCCATACTAGTTACAAATAAAATCATCCATTCTCCACATCATACACACATTAAAAATATGACTATGTAATGACACAGAAGTCAGTCAACTATATATTTACTAAATGAAAAAAGCTGAAAATATACGGAAGAATCCTATATCTAAGTGCTAATGCACATGTATGTTTGTTTCAAAATACTTTTTCTTTCTTTTTTTTTTTTTGAGACAGAGTCTTGCTCTGTCACCCAGGCTAGAGTGCATGGTGCAATCTTGGCCCACTGCAACCTCCACCTCCTGGGTTCAAGTGATTCTCATGCCTCAGGCTCCTGCATAGCTAGGATTACAGGCAGGTGCCATCACACTCAGCTAATTTTTTGTATTTTTAGTAGAGATGGGGTTTCACCATATTAGCCAGGCTGGCCTCCCAAAGTGCTGAAATTACAGGCACGAGCCACTGCACCTAGCCTCAAAATACACCTTTTAAAAGGTCCAAAGAATACATAGCAAAGTTTATAGTGTCACTATGGGTGGACGCATGAAACTGTAGAGAGATATGTCAAGGGGAGACCTGTCTTTTTACTCTACATACAATGAATTTTTTGAATATAAGCATAATTTAGTTTTGTAACATTTAAAACAGAAAACCATAGTTCTACTTTTACAAATTTTAGCAAATCTATGACCAAATACATGTGTGTTAAAATTAAGATCAGTTAGTTTCACTTTTTAAATTAAGGATGCTTTTGAAAATGAACAGACTGTCATTATCAGCCTGTCCCCATACATACATATAAAATTGAAGATTATTCAAATTATGCTCCAACAATGCTAGAAACTGGGAACTCATCAACTCCTAAAGATTAGTTACTTCACTTTAAAAAGTTCAACCCCTTTGGCAAGATGTTCGTTATTATTCTGTTCTCATAAGTTATGTACTAACACAAGAAAAGTCCTCTATCACATACATCTTACAAATATGTAAAAACATTGTATTTACTTCATACAAAATATTTTTCAATAATTCACTAATGGCCTAGTTTTTAAAACCTTCATCTAACTGTCCTTTGCTAATAATTATCTATCAAGTAGCTACTGTATGTCAGGCACCATGCTAAAATAGATATAAAGCTGTACAAAGACATATCCTGCCCTCAGCAGGTGCAGCAAGCAAACAAAAAAAGACTTTACAAATATATAGGACAAAAAGGGCAGAGAGTAAACAAACAAGCAAAAGATCCCATGACGTCTAATTTATACTCTTCGGTCTTTCACTAATATATAGGAAAAAGTTAAGAAATCCCGTAATACTTACTTTAGGAGAGAAAATAAATACCCTAATAGGGATTCAACACTGCAAATATGATAATGCAAATACAAAATAATCGCTTAACCAATGTTACTCATTGTCTAACAAATATGAGATTATTAAATATTATATGATTTTTTAAGAGAATGTTCAATATCTTAATTTATTTTTTCCTTGGGACAGAGTCTTACTCACACTGTCACTCTGTCACTCAAGCTGGAGTGCAGTGGCATAATCTCAGCTCACTGCAACCTCCGCCTCCCTGGTTCAAGCAATTCTTCCTCAACCGCCCGAGTACCTGGGAATACAGGCGTGTACCACCATGCACAGCCAGTTTTTTCTATTTTTAGTAGAGATGGGGTTTCACCATGTTGGCCAGGCTGGTCTCGCACTCCTGAACTCATATGATCCACGTGCCTCGGCCTCCCAAAGTCCTGGAATTACAGGCTCAAGCCACCACACCCAGCCCTATTTTAACTTTTTAATATACATAACTATAATACATCAGGTTGGAACTGAACAGCCATGAGTGGTAAGAACCAGGTGACAGCAAAGCAAATAAATAACTTAAACTATGATCCTTCTCCTAAGTTTTTATTGTGGCTTTGCATAGGTTAAGAACCATGAAGCAACAGTCGTGCATCTGTATAAAACAGTTTGGAAAGCGATTATAAGTAACTCAGTTATCTTGCTAAATTTCTAAAATGTAAGACCTGTGCTAACTGTAGAATTGGTAGGAAAAATCAAGACTATGTTTGCTATAAAGAGAACAATCAAGAAAAATGAAAATGTATCAGAAAAGGAATTAAAAAATCCCTAAGTTTTGTGGGATTTTGACAATCCTAAGTATAATAACACTATTTGAATACAAAGCAAATCTGACTATGTTCCTGTTTGTAAAACAGAAATAGTAGGTGTGAAGTAAATTATACCTGCTGAATTAAGGTACAACCAATTGTTTTATATTTTTTTCATAAAGTCATTAATGTGTGGAAGAAAAAAAAAGTTTGCAAGTTTAGAAATTATTCCAACCCCCGTAACTACATCTCTAGATGACTTGGAACATGTCACAGAAAAAAAAGAAAAAGGGAAAGGGGGAAAGGTAGAAACTATGAAAGTATTTAAGAATGACAGTTAAATAATAGGGAAGTAAAAGACAGTATATCTGGCCCAAGTGCAGTGACTCACAACTATAAACCCAGCACTGTGGGTGGCTGAAGTGGGAGGATCACTTGAGGCCAGGAGTTCAAGACCAGCCCAGGCAACTCTTTTTTTGTAGAGACCATTCTCTACAAAATAGTGAAAGAAGAATAAAATAATTTTTAAAATAATGGATTTGAAATATATAGCTGTATTTTTTTTAAGTTTTAATTAACTAGTGTTCTCTCTATAGTTCTTTGCAACATTAAACTTCTACTAATTTTGAATGCAGTTATGGAGAAGTTCCATTATTTCTTTGCAGATAATCTTACAGCACCATCTTCTGGTATAATATCACTGTGCAAAATCTAACAATCAGAAAATAATAATGTTACTATACTAGCTTTATCATATTTAGCAAAACTTTACAGTACATGAAATCTAAAAATTCAAGATATAATGACAAACTTGGCAACCAAAGCGAGATGTTCTCTGTTAAACAAGAGCAGAGGTTTCCTAACACTGGGCTCACTAATGCAACCAGCTGTGGAAGACAAACTAAATTTAAATCAGAATTTTAAAAAGGTTCAGAATAGGGAAGGCTAAAAAGAAAACTAGGTTTACCAGATCAACAGAATAGAAGAGTGACAGGTAATAGCTGTCAGACTTCTAAGACTGAAGTGTTGGCACATGGTAATGGCTACAGCAGTATTGCTGCTTATACCAAAGGTAAGAGGAAACAGCTCGAAATGAGGCAAAGACTTAAATCAGACATACAGAAAGAAGAAATAAATTCCATTCCACCAGATACCATATGAAAAATACATGACAAAAATATATATCTACAAATGTACACATATACTCCTATCATAAAAGACATGATATCCCTTAATGTTTAATTTAATCCTAATGAGATATAAAGGAATAAACAGTAAGTCTATACCACTAGAGGGAAAGCCTACAGTGAGTGAGTGCTCAGAAGTCACTGTTTTTAGCCAACATTTTACTGCTTACTACATGCCACGATCTACTAAGAATTTTCAACAGATCTCTTTTAAATTAACTTAGTTAAGTCTGTTTATCATCTCTCTTATTCAGCTGAGAGAACTCATACTTGAAAGGTAACTAAGTGACTAGTAGTTAAGCAGTACACAGGAGGCAAAGCTACAAAGAAAGCCAGTTTGACTCCAGAGCCAGAAAACTACAGTGACTTGCAATTTAGATATACAACTAACCTACATGAAACTGGTAAATGGTAGTACATACTGATGTAATCTAAATGCACACTCAGAGAATTTAAATAGTCTGACTTTTCTACTGACCTCACAATCTGAAAGACTGAAAACATGCAGGAATTTTTTAAGTTAACTTCCAATAACACCATAATAGCCAACATTTACTATGTGTCAGCCACTGTTCTAACTCATTTCCTCCTCACAAAAGTCCCACGACATTGGTAGTACTATCATTTCCATTTTACAGGTGAGACCAAACAGGTTGCAGAGTCTGCACTTTTAACTGCAACTCCATGTTGTCCTTAAGGTGTATCATAATTTACATTCGATGTATTCCATGGCTATATAAGTACAAAATAACATCTGCTTCCTGGAACAGCAATCTAGAGAGATGATGTTCACTACTTAGTACATTGTTATTTTACTTCATTGTAATGCTATCTGGTTTGACCTATTGTAATGCTCTGTTAAACAGAATAATATGAACACACTTCCAGATAAATCTAGATATCTAGATTCTTCTGATCTTCTAGAGTATTCTAGATTAGTAGAAAAATTCTTTATAGTTCAATCTAGTTTTCAGTAAAACTAAACTGAAAAGCAAACAATTTAGAAGGCTTTTAGAGAAATGCTAACAACTACCTGTATTAGTGACTTACCTTGAAATATTTCCTTCTCATTCGAGTCATGTTCATCAACATAACTCCAGAGTTTACTCCAGTTTTTCCATAGTATGGATGCCTAGCAAAGCGATTATACCATCCTATTCGAGGTTCCTCATGTTCTGGTGCCATTGCAGCAATTTGTGTAGAATTAAATTTCTTTAGGAAAGACCAAATATCATCAACTGGTCGTAAAAAAAGGATATCAGTGTCGACATACAATAGTGAGTCAACTTCTTTCAGGATTAACTACAAGGAGAGATATTTGAATAATTAACTATAATTCTATTTCAAAAAGAAACATAAAATCACCTCTAATGGTATACGATACACCTAAGAGATAAACTAATTGACATTATTTTAAGGTAATCTTTCCTAAATCTGTTATTTTTAACAATAGCATATAAAGATACTATGCTAACCTTCATATTAACTTTTAGAGAAGATATAAAAACAAACCAAAACAAAATACTCAATAATAAAAATTGAGAGAATGCTACTAATTTCTTCAGAGATCAGGGAGGAAATGTTTTTCATAATGGACAATAACATTAACTTAGGTAAATATATATCTTTAATCCTAATTTCCTGAGATAAATACAGAAATAAACCAATACAAATAAAGATCTTCTGATCTTATTCCCCTTGCCCTGTAACACTGACACCTTTACATCATTTCAGTTTCAACTAGTAAGAGGTAGAGCCAAACTGGAGCCCAGGAAATCCAGATTCAATTCAAAGTCCATGCTCTTATTTCTATGCTTACTGTCTCCCAATGAATCAAAGAGAATGTGCACCCACCAAGGGTAAAGGCTTGACTTAAGACTGGCTATGTTGCACTTTGTAAGAGATGTTCAATCAACATCTGCCTTCCCCGGGGATTTTTAAGGATAATTGTGTGTGTGTGTGAGAGAGAGAGTGAGTGAGTGAGTGAGTGAGTGAGAGAGAATATCTCATTCTGTCACCCATGCTGGAGTGCAGTAGTGTAATCTTAACTTACTGCAACCTCCGCTTCCTGGGTTCAAGCCATTCTCCTGCCACAGCCTCCTGAGTAACTAGGATTACAGGCATGCGCCACCACACCTGGCCGATTTTTTGTGTTTATTTTAATAGAGATGGGGTTTCACCACATTGGCCAAGCTGGTCTCGATCACCTGACATCATGGGATCCATCTGCCTTGGCCTCCCCAAGCGGTGGGATTACAGGCACCAGCCACCGTGCCCAACCAAGGATAATTTTTTGTTTCTACTTTACACATTAACTTTAGATTCTGACTCCTACAGATTTAATTTACTGCCTATCCTGGTCTATTATTAAGATTCAATGAATAGGTGAATCTAAACCTATTGAGTTAAGAATGTAACAGGGGCTTGATCCTAGTTCTGCTACTTTTCAAAGCTCTTACTTCCTCCTGCAACTAAAGCCATCACCTTAATGGGCAGCTACTAGGCTGAAATCACCTCATTCCTCCCTTAGATCACTATCAGCTGATTTAATATCAGGCTGGGGGAAAAAAAATGACTGACTGCAGGGCCTGAGTAGGGAAGGTTCACTTGGTCAAAGGCCTCAATTAAAAGGGAATCTGGCCAGGTATGGTGGCTCATGCCTGTAATCCCAGCACTGGTAGGCTGAGGTGGGCACATCACCTGAGGTCAGGAGTTCAAGACCAGCCTGGCCAATATGGCAAAACCCCGTCTCTACTAAAAATACAAAAATTAGCCAGGCATGGTGGCGCATGCCTGTAATCCCAGCTACTTGGGAGACCGAGGCAGAAGAACCTCTTTAGCCCAGGAGGCAGAAGCTGCAGTGAGCTAAGATTGCACCAGTATACTCCAGGCTAGACAACAGAGCAAGACTCTGTCTCAAAAATAAAAAAGAAAGGTGTGGGCAGGGGGAGGCGGAATCTATGTGTCTGTCTCTCTTTTTTGAGGGGTAGTGGAGTGAGAATTGTTTTTAATAGCAACATTCTACATCTGTGTCATATCTGTTTACAGATTACTATATTCTTAGCAGACTAGGAAGAAGCTGCATAGAGCTCCAAGTTCAATGCTGGGAGCCACTGCCAACTGGAAATCAGACACATAGTTAAATAATAATCACCTATGTATAGTTCTGATTCCTTTCGGGTGAAGAAGGCACTGGCACAGTTTACATTAGTTCTTTTCATGCATTTATTTCAAAGTAAGAGAAACTCAGCCAAAAAAGTTTATCACTATTTAAAAAAGCACCAATTTACTTAAATCTGGTTAAAAAGATATAGAAGTCACAGCAAAGTATGAGGTCAATTTGACAGGTTTCAAGTATTTCTTGCACTTAAAATTGCATTTAGATATTTAACTAGTTTTACATCATTAAATGATCTGGCATATTTCATATAACATCAACAATTAAACTTGTTAATAAAGTGTAAACAAAGTGCTATGGTGTCAAGTGTTAATAAAGTGCCGTAACAAAATGTCAGAGAAATGGCCATAACGTTGCATCTTTCATCTCTTATTGTTTTTCCAAAATATTGGTGTGATTATTTAATATCTGTCTCGCCCATCAGACAAGAAGCTCTATGAAAACAGGAAACATGTCTGTTCTATTGATTCCTATATACCCAGCACTTGAGTATAGCTGACTGACAAGAAATAGGCACTCATATATTAATTAATTGACTGTGACACTGCAATCATTCAATATAAAACTTATTTCAAAAACTTATAAAACCTACATGAAATATCTAAAACTTCTTAAATTTTTTTTTAACCAACTTAATCCCTTATTTGTGTGCTTTTTACAATGGAAGAGAAGAGAAAGATCCTAGGGTCCAACTTTTTAAGGCAGAGCACAAAGATACTAGTTAGGCAGACTTGCTTATCAGAATTATAACTTAATCTTACAGATATTCTGGATTCAATAAACTACATTCTTAATAAGCTAGGAACTGCCTTAATCCACTTAGCAATAAGAAGTAACTGAAGGTTCTTCCCCATAATTTATATACTTTCCAGAAACTTGTGTGCTTCTTAAATTCAGTATTTCTACCATAAGTATTCTTTATGTGTTTAAGTTGCAAAACCGTAAGTATCTAAATATCATAATGGTCTAAACAACTACTGTGATTTTTAAAACTGGGTAAAATCAAATCAAAATGAAAGAGGTAACCTTGCTTCAGAACATTTGTATATAAAAAAGAAAAAAAAAATCAAGGTTTGTCACCACAGAACACTACCAAATAACAACCCCACTGAATAAATAGTTCCCATTTTCCCTTTGAGTTCACATGTATTAAATTTGTTTCTGTTTAAATATCAGTTACAAAAGATAAACTGGCTTGGTATAAGACACAAATTGCTATTTAATGATGTACTCTCCCTCATTTCTCAAACTCTAAATGCAGTCTACAAGTTCAAGATGATAACGCCACTGCATTTCTGCTGGCAACAGACTTGGTTCCATTAAGACCTGGCAACCTCTGTTCCTTCTTACAGATAAAAGAGTTCACAGCAACTGAATACTCTCTGATATCTCAACAGAAATTACTAAAAATTTTTCATTCTTAACAGGGGTTTTTATTTTACTTGTTCCATAGGAATATTTTTTCATGTTCAAAAGGAAAATAGTACACATATTGATTTCTATTTATTAATTTTTAAACTGGATTCATATGTAACTCTTCAGAGACTCATCTGTGTAAAAGTGAGTTTCTTTTTTGTTTGTTTGTTTTTCTCGGCCACCTTCATCGGCAGTAAGCTTCAATTTAAAAACAAAAAAAACAAACAAAACAAAACAAAACAAAAACTCGGGGAAAAAAACTTACCGGCAAGAACAATCTCTGCGAAGCACATGGTTTAAAGAGTTTTTTCCACTCTGCTGCATTCTCACTTGGAAAGGTTATGGGGTATAATGTATAATTAAACGTTTGTAGAAATGACCAGCTGTCAAGCTAAAACAATTTTTAAAAATGGTTTAGATTAGTTTTACTCTGAATTTTCTCTCTAAAACCATAAAATAACAGACTATAAAACAGAAGAGCTAAAAATTAAGATAGTATACATTTTATGCTGTAAAGTTAAGAGAAAGATTCTTCCACCACTATATTTGTTTTCATTTAAAATCTAATAATCAAAATAAGATGCCAGAAAGACTTCACCATTAAGATCTGAGGCATAATGAAAGTTATCAGGGTCCGACTCCCAACAGAAAAGTGAAAGATCCTTGCAAGTATGTCTTCCTCAACTTTATCTAATGAGTAAATTCTCTTAACCCATTAACAAGTTAAAATCAGAAAAATTAAGCACTAATTTTATTACCACCATATACATGGTATGACAGATGCTTACATTCAAAGTCAGACCAAATATGAAACTGGTTAAAAAATATTTGTCCATCAATGCATAATTTTAGTATGCCTGAATATTTCTGATAATAAAATATTCTGATACATAGCCAATGCCAATTTTTAAAAATTTACTGCAAAAAGCAAATTACATCTGAAAATCTATAATGAACATGTTTACACTTCAGTACCCTAAATGCATTTCAAGATACTGAACTATTTCAAATTCAGTTTAAGTATTATCTCTCATTCTTATTTCAACAGAATTACTGATTCACATTTCCTAAAAAGCACTAAGAAACAATCTATGGGGGAAAAACGAAGTAGTTTGTGTACAGGCTGAATACAATCGCTTTTGAATTATGATTGTGTTTAAGCCAATTTTAAAACATTAACATCTTCCAACATAGTTTAAGGGAATACCTTTACTTCCAACACTCTGCTTTGGTGTCTCTGCTAATTATTTTATTTTATTTTTTATTTTATTTATTTATTTATTTTTTGAGACAAGGTCTCACTCTGTTACCCAGGCTAGGCTGAAGTGCAGTAACATTATGGCTCACTGTAGTCTTGACCTCCCAGGTGCGGGTGATCATCCCACCTCAGCCTCCCAAGTAGCTGGGACTACGGGTGCATGCCACCACACCCAGCTATCGACTAATTATTTTAAAATACTAGCACTGTTATTTCCCTGCCCAACTTATTAACCACTCAAAGAGCCTTTCAATACCAACTTCAAAATAAAATCTTAATCACTTTTCATTGAACATATAATGGTCTTGTTTTATGTACTAAAAGCATGTTCCATAAAATATTTGATATTCTTTCAGCAAAGGCAAAACCAAACATTCTCAGTGATTATTATAGTCAAAGAAAAACTAAGTTTAAAAATATAGCATATGTTACACAAGCAATAATTCAGCCAGGTGTAAACATAACACAGAGGCTGCAACTAAGATAATGCAATAAATTATTTTGCATTTTTTTTACTTTTTTATTATATTTTCAAAGATTTCCATAACTGGCAGAAGCCTGTTATTCTCTTAACCACTAGGACAAGATTAATTCCTCAATATTTTAGAAAACAATCCAGATAAAGAGATCAAGATCACAAAATTATCTAACAAAAATATAGATACTAGAAATATATATATATTTTTTTGAGATGGGGTTTCACCATGTTGGCCAGGCTGGTCTCAAACTCCTGAACTCAGGTAAGCCACGTGTCTCAGTCTCCCAAGTTCTGGGATTACAGGCATGAGCCACCGCACCCAGCCAATACTAGAAATATTTTTAAACAGTAAGTAATTCTTATTTCCATATACCGCTTAAGAGGTAAGAAAACTTTTATAGCTTTTCTGCCAAACGAAAAGGTATAAATGTTTTTGGCAGAAAACTAAAAGATCTGAGCTCCTAATTAGTATTTTTGCACTCAATATGCACAATGAACTAAATTAACCTGAAAAAACATCAAATATATTTTTTACATAGTTAGACCAAGCATAAAAATCCAAATGAGTTTGAAACCTTAATTTAATGGAGATAGATGTAGACAGATGATAGAGAGGGAGGAGAGAGAAAATATGAATGCATGATCATTAGCATCACTTTTACCACCATTTCAGAATGCAAGGTAGTGAGCTTTCAGGTGGATTTTCTTTTTCTTATAAGTTCTTCTGCCTGTACCTGTTCTCCTCTTATTACCATATAATAAGTATTATTACTACATATTACTATGTAATAAGTATTATTGCTATACAATAAGAGGAGAACAGATACAGGCAGAAGAACATATAAGAAAAAGAAAATTCACATGAATTTTGTTGTTGTTGAGGAAGTTACAAGGCTGACCTGATTAAAGAGTGTATATTCCACTCTCACTAACAGCTAAGTATGGTTATATGACTAAATTCAGACCAATGGGATATTGGCAGAAATGTCACAATGACTTCTAAAAAGTACCCTTAAGAGAAGGAGGAGACTGCCCTTCTTCACTCCCTCTCATGTTGAACAGAAAATAGGTGCAATGGCTGAAGTCCGAGTAGCTACTGTGGACCATGAAGCAGAAGCCTCATGCAGAAAAGGGCTTAGCCACAGTCAGACGAAGCCTGAGTACCTGAAGATAAAGAATTGCCATATAATACAAACTACCTACTTTTATGTTAGAGAGAAATAAACTTCCATCTTGTTTAAGCCACTGTTACTTGGGGTTTTCTGCCACTGCTGCCAAACTGATCTGAACTAATACAAAACCAAAACAAGTAATTTTCTTACCGGAACCAGAAGTCATTTCCTGCCATATTATTAATCAAGAATTCCCTCCTCTCAAAACCAGATTAAAACCTTTACGTAGGCTCTGATTAAGGCACTCCAAAGGAAAGGATATGGACAAAAATAAATCATAGGACTTCTTAGTCAAAACATCCTGGAACTACAGTCACTAAAACAAAACCTCCATGCTTGACAAAGAACTTACTTTTAAGTAGCCCACTGCTATTCAAAAATGAACCTTCCTCTTTCACCTTAGATGTGGACTCAGATGGAAGTGGTTCAAGGAGCACTCTCCACTTTAGAAGGGCAATGTTACAGAATATTTTTGTGCAATGAAGGAATACAACTACTGATACGATTGGGCTCTGTATTGCCACTCAAATCTCATCTCAAACTGAAATTCCCCCATGTGGAGGGAGGGACCCGGTGGGAGATGACTTGATCATGGGGGCGGTTTCCTCCATGCTGTTCTCGTGATAACCATCAGTTCCTACAAGATCTGACAGTTTAAGTGTGGTACTTTCTGTCTGTCTCTCTCTTTCTCTTTTCTGCTGCCCTGTAAGACATGCCTTACTTCCCCCTTTGCCTTTCCCCATGATTGTAAGTTTCCTGAAGCCTCTCCAGTGATGCTGAACTGAGTCAAGTAAACTTCTTTTCTTTATAAATTACCAAGTTTCAGGTAGTTCTTCGTAGCAGTGTGATAACAGACTAATACAACAACATTCTATTACAGTATATTATTAAATATTCAATTCTACAACCTTGACTTCATCTCAAATACTTACTCTGCCTTTAAAGCTGTGATGTAGCTGATCTTCGGCAAAAATATGGAATTGAAGAGGTTTGATGCTGAAAATGATAGCTGACTTCAACATGGTCATAGTTTCTTCCAGTCTTTCACCACAGGCAACTACAGCTAGATGCATTTTCTCAATAGGCTGTATTTTCAGATTATACCTAATAGGAAAGAAAACCACATTTTCCAACAGTTTTAGTATATGTTTACAACATGATACTTTCACCATGTTCAAAAAGTGAAGTTCAAAGGCAGATGTGGTGACTCATGCCTGCAGTCCCAGCTACTCGGGAAGCTAAGGCAGGAGGATCACTTGAAACCAAGAGTTCAAGGCTGCAGTGAGCTATGACTATATCATTACACTCCAGCCTTGGCAACAGAGCCAGACCCTGTGAAAGACAGAGAGGAAAGAACGGAAAGAGAAGGAAGTTAGGGAAGGGAAAGGAAAGGGAAAGGGAAAGAAAGGGAGGGAGGGAAACTGAAGTTCAAAATTTTTATTTATAAAACAAACTAGGCCAAGTGCGGTGGCTCAAATCCCAGCACTTTGAGAGGCCAAGGAATAAGGGTCACTTCAGCCCAGGAGTTCAAGACCAGGATAGCTAGGCAACATACCGAGATCCCATCCCTACAAAAAATATAAAAATTAGCCAGGAGGGGGGCATGCACCTGTAGTCCCAGCTACTCAGGAGGCTGACATGGGAGGATATTGTGAGCCCAGAAGATAGAAGCTGCAGTGAGCTGTAATTGTGCCACTTTACTCTAGACAGAGCAAGACCTTGTCTCAAAAAAATTATTTATTTATTTAAAAAATAAGGGCAAATAAACATCAAATTACAAAACATTTTTACAATGTTGAATCAATCATATATTTCTACACTCACAATCAGCTCTTCTCACCAACTTATGAACTACAGAACACACAAAAAATGACTACTTTCTCAATTCTCCCAGGAATATATAACTAGCACCATTATAGCTGCCAGCAGATAAATTAATTCATTACTCACATTGGATGCCTTAGGAAATTAGGGCTTAATTCTCTCAAGGAACCCATGGAGAAAGACTGATTTGAAGGTCTTTCAATTTTTTTTAACTTTGTTATTAAAAAAAAAAAAAAAAAAAAACGCTTAAACACATTGTTACCTCATCTGACACCTCTCCCCACACCACCTGTCACTAACCAACAGTTCACTGTGAAGCAAACCCAGTCATAATTTCATTCATAAATATTTCAGTATGATAACCAATCTTAAACCATGGTGATTACAAGAATGAATTTCCTTCACATTAATAATACACATTCAGTCCCATTTACCAAATATCCAGCAAGATGTAACCACTTCTAAGATGGTCTAAAACATGCTAACTGAACACTAGGATGTCTTTAGAATCTACTTCTAACACAGCACAGCAGTGTGTATCAACAGGCTTAAGGAACCTTTAATACCTCTTGTTTCTGCTTTGCCACTTCTTTCACACACTTGGTGTTCACATAAGCTTTCATCTTTTTACCTTTTTTTTTCTTTTTAGAGACAGTCTCACTCTATCACCCACGCTGGAATGCAATGGCTCAGTCAGCTCATTGCAGCCTCAACCTCCCAGGCTCAAGCCATCTTCCCACCTCAGCCTCCCAAGCAGCTGGGACCAAAGATGTGCACCACCACGTCCAGCTAATTTTTTTTATTTTTGGTAGAGATGGGGCCTCACTATGTTGCCTAGGCTGGCAACTCCTGACCTCAAGGGATCCTCCCACCTCAGCCTCCCAAAGTGCTGGGATTACAAGCAGGAGCCAGTGCACTTGGCCAGCTTGGGTCTTTTTAAAGCTCCCTATTCTTTTCCATTGACAGTAATTAGGAAGAAGCAATGTCTCTTCCCTTGTTTGCACTCTCTATCCCTTGCCCTCTTTAGTGTTGAACTCATCAGTTCATAACACTGAAACTAGTGATAGTGGGGAGACCTAAAGTCTCAGTGGAGGGGAGACTATCTCTGCTTTCTATATAACAAGGGGACATGAACCCAGTTCATCTCAGAAACAGTGGAAGCTGAGCCGGGCACGGTCACTCATGCCTGTAATCCCAGGTCAGGAGTTCAACACCAGTCTGACCAATATAGTGAAACCCCGATTGTACTAAAAATTCAAAGATTAGCCAGGCGTAGTGGTGCAAGCCTGTAGTCCCAACTACTCAGGAGGCTGAGGCAGGAGAATCGCTTGAGCCTGGGAGATGGAGGTTGCAGTGAGCAGAGATCACGACACTGCCCTCCAGCATGGGTGAAAAAAACAGTGGAAGCCACAATGACACAAGTTAAAAACTAGGCAATCAAGACACGACAATTTTTACAGAATTCTAAATTACCTCATCTTTCCAGTGACTGCCTCCAGATCCTACTTCTCATGTAGTATAAAGGCCTTCTTTATAGCACCATGTTTTAATAATCTATAATGGGCTCAGATTGCTTTATTGGCCCATAACTAGATCTTGACCCAAAGTCAAAGGCCAAGAGAAGTTTTTAAAAGTAAGGCATAATAATCATATGTTGTTCTGTACAGCATCAGCTACATACAGACAAGTAGTATATTAAACCTTAAGAAAAATTAGCCTCAGGGCTGGGCGTGGGGGCTCACACCTGTAATTCCAGTACTTTGGGAGGCCAAGGTGAGAGGAACAGCTTGAGGCCAAGAGTTTAAGATCCGCCTGGGTCACACAGAGACCCAGTATCCACACACAAACAAAACTAACTGGGTGTAGTGGTATATGCCTGTACTCCTAGCTACTCAGAAGGCTAAGGCAGGACGGTTGCTTGACTCTAGGAGTTTGAGGTTGCAGTGAGCTGTGATCATGTCACACTGCACTCCACACTGGGTGCCAGGCGATGTCTTAAATGATAATATACCCAAATGTTTCTAAAGGAAAAAAATCCCTCTAAAAATCAGTCCCAGGAACTCCTCCGAGGTATTTTAGCAAGGATTGTTTTGGTCACACTGCCAGCACTCCTTTCAACAGTTTCTACAGAAGTACTGTCAACCACATCACATTTGCTTTTCTGTTTGGTATCCTTTTTAGCGAGAGTATTATATATAGTTCAGGCTCAACTCCTCAACAGATCATTAAAAAACACAGTTAAAAGATGCCTCTGACCACCACCCTACCCCTAGACCCGAAAGACAGGAAAATCAATTGCAAATGGAAAAAATCTAACGTAAGCTTCTACATGATAGGCACTGACAACTAAAACCTTCTAAGTAGTCATAGGAAAACAGCCATTCAAATAATTTTGGCCCCAGTTGAATGGCAGAATCTTGCCAAGTCTACAAAAATCTTTCTTTTGATCACAGTATGAACAAGAGAAAAGTCCGTGTGGATTTAAAGAAATGTAATAGAAAAGGAGATTTGAAAGTTAAAGCTATTTTTCTACAGATATACAATTAGAAGAAATTCTTCAGATGATTCAGAGACAATATCTGAGGGCTCCCATGGTTAAACTTGGCATAACCTGAGTATGAAAAATATGACAGTAATGAATGATAACATATTAAATTCACAAAGTGAACACTGGCCGGGCATGGTGGCTCACACCTGTAATCCCAATACACTGGGAGGCCGAGGGTGAATTACTGGAGGTCAGGAGTTTAAGACCAGGCTGCAACACAGTGAAACCCTGTCTCTACTACAAGTACAATAATTAACCGGGCATGGTAGCATACATCTGTAATCTCAGCTACTTGGGAGGCTAAGGCAGGAGAATTGCATGAAACCAAGAAGTGGAGGTTGCAGTGAGCTAGGATTGTGCCACTGCACTCCAGCCTGGGCAACAGAGCGAGACTCTGTTTCAAAATAAATAAATAAATAAAAAGTGAACCCATCAGTCAAAAAAATGACATTAAATAAAGGGGTAAGGAGAGGGAACTCTTCTTTTTTTAAAGATGAATACCAACTAATAAACACAGAAAAATGAGAGAATTATAAAACTCACTATTTTTGCAATCACCACTGTAACAGATAATTTGGACAAAAATAACCAATGGATGCTAAAACTACATATTAACAAAGTATTTCCCCCAAACACTATAAAGGGGATAAAGGTACTGTTACAGTGTAGAAATGTGAGAATATCACCTTAATCATGTGATCAAACTTAATAATATTAAACTTATGACATTAGATGTCTCCTGACAGTATGCCCAAAGAAGAACACAATATTCCATGCAGTAATCCTGTCAAAATCTAATAATCAAAATTAAGGTACATTCTGCAAAACAAAAACAAAAATATCATAAAAGATACCAACAACACCACCCCTTCTCACCCCAAGAAAAGGCTGGAGAACAGTTCTAGAATAAAGGAGACTAACTCAACCTGAGGTGAACGCAATGCATGGTCCTTGAGCAGGTCCTGATCGGGGAGGAAAAGATAAAAAGGACATTAACAGGAAAATAAGAAAATATGAATAGAAATACATATTCTATGAACAGTGTTAACTTAAAAGTGACAATTATGGCTGTATTAAAGAATGTCCCTGTTTTTAGGTGACACATGCCAAACCTATGCATTTAGGAGTGTGTCATGATGCCTGCTGGCTCTCTAATGTTTTGGCAGAAAAAGAAAAATGGCAAAATGTTAATAATAGATAAATATCTAGGTGAAAAAAATGTATGTGTTCACTGTACTATTCTTGTAATCTTTGTATATTTGAAATTTATCAAAGTAAAAAATTGGGAAGCAGGGATTTATCACCAAAAAAAAAGTACTTACAGGATGTGTTACATAACAAATTTAGGTACAAATACTGTTCATAACAAATTTAGGTATAAATACTGTTAACAACAAATTTCTAAGTCTTAGAAATTGATTTCTTATGTTAAGTAAATTTCTGCTATGAAGGAATCATAGCTTTTTTCTATTTTATTTCACAGTATAACCTCCAGTGTGTTCTTATATCCTATTATTAAATTAGTATTCTCTGTTAAAAAAAAAAAAGAGATACATAATAATATTTAGATTAGGAATGAGCACTACAGTATATAAAGTCAAACTAAACAGAATTAAATTTCAAATAACTACTCATACTAAAAAATAACTCCCATGTAGCGATCTTTAAAAACTTGCAGTTGAACAAAACAGAAAGCTTTTTTTTGCTTAATCTGTTGTGCTTAAAAAGAAAAGCAACACCTTTTTCTTTTACTATTAAAAAAGAATTGTTCACAGCAACACATAATGGACTAAAAGAAAGAAAAAAAAAGAGTTGTGTTAAAAATTCACAAATCTAAAACCAGCTCCCACCATACAGAAGACTAAATATTTTAAAGAACTGACTTTTTAAAAAGCTCAAGTCATAAAAACTTATTACATTAAAGCAAAATATTTTTGATATTTTGATAATTCTAAATTTAGTTTATATAACAAAAGTAAAATAAAAAACAAACTGGAAAATTATTTGCAACCAATGGCAAAACCAAATATATTATTCTAAGAGTTTATAAAATAAACATTAAAAACTCAATAGATAAATATCAATATAGATGATATACAGAACAAAAGAAAAAAGCTAAATAAATGTGTAAATATGTTCAACAAATAATCAACAAAAAGCTATCATTTTAATAAGTGGTAAAATTATAATTCTAAGGTTATGGTGACTCCAAGTACACTCACACAATGCTGGTGCAGGCTTAAATCCATATAATTTTTAGAACACAATTTAGTGATATAATTCATTTTTTTAACAAATATTTGAACAACTTTCATGTAGGCACTGGGGTAGGCAAGAAAGCCAGAATCCTCACCTCACACGGTTTGCAGCCTGTTGTGAAAAGACTAATTTTTAAAAGAATAAGAAGCATGGTAATCATTTTAATAGAAAAAAACTGAGATTGCTAAGGAGGCTCACAACACAAACATCTAACCTAGTGTGACCTAGTCTAACCTGGTACTGGGGAAAGCTTCCCAAAGAAATGATCCTGTTAACCATTTGTTACTCACTGGTTGCCAAACACCTTGCTAGGCATGAGACTTAAATGATAACACCAGATGGTATCAGCCTGGAACAAGTTAACAGTCTAGAAGTGGATGAAGATTCACAATCACAACAGATGTGGGAAGTACAATAACCAAGAGGAGAGAGAGAAGGGAGATGAAGTGAGACAATCATTTGGGAAGTGATGAGTGCAACAGTTAAGGGGAAAGGAAGGATGAAGCAGCCAGCAGCAACAGTGTGAAAAGAGACAAACCAAGAGTCAATGTGGACTGACATGTGGAGAAACTCAGTTGTAAAACATGATACAAAACACAGATGAAGGAGTCTGAGGAGCTAGACCATAAGTGCAGGTTTGAACATGAGTCTTTGAGACATCTCAATCAGCAAGGCAAAAACGATCAATATGCAACTGGAAATACAGGTCTGGCTCTCAGAAAAGAACTCTGAATTGGAACTGCCAGTTAAACAAATTATCCTATGACTATTCAGGGAATGAGGAGAGAAAAGATTAGAGTCTAAAGAAACACAGATATTGAGAAAGCAGAGTTAGAGGAGTCCAGGAGAAGAGAGATCAAAGAACAGAGCAACTGGTCCGGTCTCAAAAGCCAGAGGATGACAGAGTTGAAAGAAAAAGGAAGTGGTAAACGGTGCCAAATGGATAAGAAAAGTAAGACTAAGCCCCAGAACAATAATTCAGAGGTGGGGTGATGACAATTAACAGTCAGGTGGCAGATGGCTGAGGTGTGAAGTTCTTTTTATTTAAAGAAGTAAAACCAAGGCTGAGAATGGTAGCTCACACCTGTAATTCCAGCAGTTTGGAAGGGCAAGGCAGGAGGATCGCTTGAGCTCAGTTGTTCATGACCAGCCTGGGCAACATAGCGAGACCTCATCTCCCTCCACTAATATTAAAAAAAAAAAAAAAGTAGTCCAGTATGGTGGCATGCACCTGCAGTCCTAGCTACTTACGGGTCTCAGGCAGGAGGATCACTTGAGCGCCGGAGGTCCAGGTAGCAGTGAGCCCTGGTGATCCTACTGCACTCCAGCCTGGGCGATGAAGTGAAACCATCCCAAAAAAACAAGCAAACCAAACAAAACCCAGAAGTAAAACCAGTAGGTACTTTTTTTTTTTTTTTGAGATGGAGTCTCACTCTGTCACCCAGGCTGGAGTGCAGCAGTGAAATACTGGCTCACTGCAACCTCTCCCTCCTGGGTTCAAGCGATTTTCCTGCGTCAGCCTCCGAAGTAGCTGGGACTACAGGTACGCACCACCATGCCCAGCTAATTTTTGTATTTTTAGCACAGATGGGTTTTCGTCCTGTTGGCCAGGCTGGTTCTCGAACTCCTGAGCTCAGGTGATCTGCATGCCTTGGCCTACCAAAGTGCTGAGATTACAGGCGTGAGCCACCGCATCCAGCCAGTAGGTAGGTACTCTTAAAAAAAGTTTGCTGATGAAGGGAAAGAGAGTAGTGAAAGCAAATTGTAGGGATTTTTTAGATTTTTTTTTTTTAAGGACATAAAGCCAGGCACAGTGGCTCATGTCTGTAATCCCAGCACTTTGAAAGGCTGAGGCAAGAGGGCTGTTTGAGATTAGGAGTTCAAGACCAGCCTGGTAACATAGTGAGACCTTGCCTCCCCAAAAAACTTAAATAATTAGCTGGGCATGGCGGCATACACAGCTACTCAGGAGGCTGAGGCAAGAGGGTCCCTTGAGCCCAGGAGTTCGAGGCCGCAGTGAGCTATGATTGCACCACTGTAATCAATCTAGGTGACATAGCTAGACTCTGCATCTAATTAAAAAAAAAAACGGTGGGGAAACAGAAGAGATGAGATGTGAGTATTCTGACACGCTGCTGGGAAGCAATCAGTCAAACACAAGATTCAGTAACTGCAGATAAAAACTACTTCTAAAGTTCTCAAAAAGAGAAAAAAGTTATAAGTATGAAGTACTTTCCAAAAATCAATGGAATAGTGTGTTATCATTGACATGATAAACATGAAGACCATATTACATTGAAAAGTATTAAAATTTTATACTCAGAATTCATGATTAGGTCAGGGATGGCTCACACCTGTAATCCCAGCACTTTTGGAGGCCGAGGCATGCAAATCACGTGAACTCAGGAGTTTGAGACCAGCCTGAGCAACATAATGAAACTCAGTCTCTACAAAAAACTTAGCCTGGCACAGTGGCGATGCCTGTAATCCTAGCTCAGGAGACTGAGGCAGGAGAACTGCTTGAGCCCAGGAGGCAGAGGTTGCAGTGGCCCAAGATCATGCCATTGCACTCCAGCCTGGGAGACAGAGAGAAATCCTGTACAAAAAAATTTTTTAAATTAAAAAAAATTCAAGATTAGCCTACACTAGAATCACAACTATGTAAAAGCATATGATGTATATGAACGATGAAAACACTTGTAATAGGAGTTGAGGCCATTTTTTTATATTATGTTCACTGTATAATAAATTATGCGGGAGGAAATGATCCCTCAGATAAGATTTGATCAAAGTTATACAAATAACTCAAGTTGGGAAAGCTGGGACAGGCATGGAAAGAAAAATAAGGTACCCAACTAATGGCCTCTTGGTGGCAGGCAGAATGTGACATCAAAAATGGTAGTAAAGGGGGATTCCAAAGAAGCTTTACCAGTATTACTTAGATACTGAAATGGAGGGCAAGAATGATTTGGCAGTTGTATGGCATTTGGGTTTGTATGTGTATTTGAAATAGAGTGATTAAATGTGAAGGGATCCTTAGTTCTAAGTTAAGTAAGGCTGAGAGATTTTTACATAATTATACAATATAAAATGTATGCTTTTTTAATGTAATAGCATGATATAATGGATGCACTATTACAGGTAGAAAGTATAACAGAGGAAAAGCATATAACTTCTGAAATCTCAAATTTAGGAGAGTTACAGACCCAAGGCTTATAACATTATGCATCCATCCACATATAATTTATTCCAGGGAATACTTGGGAGCATTAGGAAAATGAGTTGGAGGAGCCAACACAAAAGGAATGATAAGCAGAGCGTCCAGGATTCCAGCTAGATAATCATCCCTGGGAAAATCCTGCAGTCAGTAAGGAGGAAAGATTATTATCACTCACACTGTAATTTACAAAAGGGTCTGGGCTGTATAAACTAGAGTATGTTGAAGCTTTCAAGTTTACCCAGCTTCGAGTTAGTAGAATTATGTGGCAAGGCAAAGTGGTTCCTGTCAATACTATATTCATTTGCAAATATTCATAAGAATGAAAACATACAAAGCTCCAATTATCCAAAATTATAACTAAACTGAAAGGTTCGATTCTCTTTAAAAGTTAACTTTTAAAAGTTGAAATATTATTACTTGGCTCATATTAAAATTTCAATCACCCAATCTCTTCCACAGCAACAGGATATAACTAAACTATCTGATCTGAACCTATTCCCTGCCAGTTTTTCATGGGATGCATACTGTACTGAGAATGCAAGAATTTACAAATATGTATAATTAATAGATATTTAAAGCGCAGTTCTTACAGAGAACAGAATGGTAGTTATCAGGTGCTGGAGGTGAAGGGGTGGGAGTGAGTATGTGATGGAAAGATGTTGACCTAAGAATACAAACTTCCAGTCAGACAGGAGAAATAAGTTCTCAAGATCTACTGTACAGCAAGGGGACCATAGATAATTACGTTTATTTCAACATTGCTAAGAGAATAGGTTTTAAACATGCCCATTACAAAAAAAGATAAATATGTAAGATGATAAATATGTTAATGTGCTTGATATAATCATTCCACAATGTATACAGACATCAAAACATCACTTTATGCCCGGTATATACAATTATTGTCAATTAAAAATAAATTTAATTAAGAATTTTTAAAAATGAAGTTCTTCCTATCTAGAACACTTCACCTCCTGTTCTTGAACCTAGCTAATTTCCAGTTCATCATCTAGTCACTCTCTCCAAGAAGTCTTCCCTGATGCCTTAAGATGACTCATCATAGCAACAACTTATCACACTCTATTGTAATTTTGGGTTTACTAATGTGAAACTCCTATTAGAATGTAAGCTTCCATCCAGAAGGATGGAGCCACATTAACCTGACCCAAGAGTCTGGTGCTTAGCACCTAGCACAGTGTGTGGCAAATATAATGAGTAGAATTAATATTTGTTATTTTGAGACAGGGTCTCGCTCTGGGCTGAAGTGCAGTGGCACAATCACAGCTCACTGCAACCTTGACCTGCCAGGCTCAAGCAACCCTCCCACCTTAGCCAGTGCATGCCACCATGTCTGGCTAATTTAAAAAAATTTTTTTTTGTAGAGACAGGGTCTTGCTTTTGTTGCCTAGGCTGATCTTGAACTCCTGGGCTCAAGCAATCCTCCTGCCTCAGCCTCCCAAAACGCTGAGATTACAGGCGTGAGCCACCATACCCAGTCTATAATATTTAAATGAATCATAAAGATGCAGTAAAAATAGATACTCTTCAAAGAAATTTTACTCTTGGGAAGAGCATTTCAAACCTTTGCCCGACTCTCCTCTGCCACTATCTCAGAGAGATAGTCTGAGAGCCACTGCCTTATCCTGTTCTTATCAATACTTGTTTCTTTCATTTAAGATTAGTGCAGGAAGAGACCTAAGAGGTCAGGCAACCCAATACCTTCATTATCCAGAGAAGCGAATAAAGCCGAACTAGTCAGTAACTTAAAAGGTCAGTAAACAATGTCTTATCATTTGTTCCTCCATCAAATACTTATCTTTATCCTCCCATTCCCCAATACTCAACCTCTCTACTAATAACTAATAAAATTCTTCTCCAGTTGCCCCCATCTACTACAGTACATCAGCTTTAATTTAGATAAGTAGGGTGTGTGTGTGTGTGTGCGTGCGCCCCGCGCCACACGCATATGTAAACATTAGTAGAAGCCTATTTTTATCCCCGTTTATCACTTCATCAACTGTTACCAAAAGTTAGATCATAAATTCTCTTAACAACTGTGATTTATCCTAATAACATCTAAGAAAATTTAAAGCATTTATACACAGTATGTACTAAAAAACAGTGGTAACAACTACAAAATGGGAAAAATAAAAAACCCAATCAGAAAATAAATTATTTGTATAATATCATAAGAAACATTTTTACATCCTATCACAGTCAAAGGTTTTATTATCAACTATCTAGCCTTACCTACACTGATCTACCAATTAAATATTAAGGGCCTACCTAAAAGCCGCTTCCCAAAAGCAGTTCATTCCACAAACATCAGAGGGCAGCATCCAATAGGGATTCCAGTAACACAGAGAGAAATCTTTACACCTAACAGAGTAAGACAGAAATAAGAGTATTTTGAAATGTGAGTATTTTGGTTTGGAACTAACAAGGAATTTACTCAGTAACACAGTAACTTACTGTTCTATTTTAGAACAAATAAAACTGCAAATCCAAACTGCTATGATAAAGATTTTGGAAAATGATTTCTCCCTTACTTAGGGCACCATTATTTTAAACAGAACTTTAAAACCTTAGAGGTAGCCTATACTACAGATTGGGAAACAGTTTTCCAGTCTGAATTATCCTGATATATTAAAATCCCCTCCTCAGATAACACAGGCAAATACATCTTCCAAAATTTTCTTCATAGGCTATACCCCCAGAACAAAATCCCTTTGGGACAAACAAAACATTTGCTTATCCTCAAACACAATAAAAATGCCACAAATGCTGGCGGAATGGGAAAAGAAGATTTTTAATGCTTTTAAATTAATCCTCGACCCAAACTACTTGTATGGTGTTTTCAACTGAAAAATAAGAAATCATAATGGCCAAGAAGTATATGAAAATGGTCAAGATCACTAATCATCAGAGAAATGCACATTAAAACCACAATGAGATACCATCTCACCCAGTTAAAATGGTTATTGTCAAAAAGACAAAAAACAAATGTTGGCAAAGATATGAAGAGAAAAGGAAACACTAATACACTGCTGGTAGGAACATAAATTACTATAGCCACTATAAAAAATAACATAGAGATTCCTCAAAAAACTATAACTAGAACTACCATATGATCCAGCAACCCTACTGCTATGTGTGTGTATACATAAACATGCACATATGCATACATATATACACAGATGGGCACTATGGATCACATCTAAAACTTAGCACTTTGGGAGGCTGAGGTAGGTGGATTGCTTGAGGCTAGGAGTTCAAGACTAGTCTCGTCAACATAACAAGACCCCATCTCTAAAAATAAAAAATTAGCTTGACATGGTGGCATGTACCTGTAAGTCCCAGCTACTCAGAAGGCTGAGGTGGGAGGATCGCATGAGCCCAAGAGTTTGATGTTGCAATAAGCTGTGATTGTGCTACTGCACTCCAGCCTGGCTGACAGAGCAAGAGAGACTGTCTCAAACAAAACAAATAAACAAATTTAAGCCCCGCCCCCCCAAAAAAAAACGGAAATCATGCCGATATTCACAGCCTAGTATCATTATCTACACATTATCTCAGTTCCATACTATACAAGCCACAATAGAGGATCAAGTCTGGTCTTTGTTCTTAGATTGCATGTTGGAGCCAAAAAGGAAAAAAGAAAACACTTTATATTACAAAAAAATTGTTTTTCATCATGATTTCTGTTCAAAATAATAGTTTAAAACTCACTGGGTACTAATGTGTGTATGAAGTCAGGGTGAGTCACCAAACCAGGCCATTTCATTATCTCATCACTATGCAGCTTTGTGTTCCCTCACTATGAATTCAATTATGAGTTACTGTGCTTGTATCAAATGGGCTATGAAATTTCTGATTTGCAAAAATCTGATCACATGTCTCACAAATGGCAACAGTCTAAGGCAGGGGTTCTCAGCCCTGATAGAGGGTGCCACACAAGACCTATTAAATCAGAATCTCTAGGAACAGACTCTGACACTGGTGGTTTTTAAAATGCTGCCTAAGTAATTCTGTATACTTGTGCATAAAGAACAAGAAGGTTGGAATTTTTTAATCCATAGAAATAAGTTACATTGTAACTTAGTTTTCCCCTAAAGAGACACCATTTTCTAGCATAGCACAAAAGGCTACATACCTTCATTTAAAAGGCTCATAAACCAGAAAGAGAAGAAAATGTGTACATATCGGTAAAACTTATGACTTGATTAGAAAATCTGTGTTTATACCCTCTCAGGCATGGCTATGTATTTTTTTAAGTCTTTGACTTCATACCACACAGTCAGACTCAGTAATGGTAATAACAACTAAGAGTTCTTTTCAGATTCAAGTACTTTCACACCCATTTAGACTCACAAGAAACGTTTTAAGGTAGATAGGATCTTTATCTTTCAGAGAGACATTATCACAGCTTTATTTCAACAAATCCACAATTTATTTACAATCAACACCTAATGTGTACCTTTGTTCTACGAAGAAAAATAACTAATCAGGTAATTACACATCCCCCATCAAACTCTACAATAGTGAAAAAATAGAAATGAATATCTCAAAGCAAATTCAATTTTTCTATAAAATTATTAAAATTATATATATTTAACAATACCATTTGCAGACCCAACTTGCACTTTAAGTTACAAAACAGATCAGGTATGCGTTGTTTTCCAAACTTGCCTGGTCCTCAGGTCACTTGTTAAAAACACAGATATAGGATCTTATCCCATACCCAGTTAATCAAGACTCCCCAGAGAAGTGGCCTAAGAAGCTGAACTTTTCACCAATATCCCCAAGTAAGTCTTAAAATCAGACCTGAATGAGAAACACTGTATATCAAGGGATATCAAGAGTCAACTTAAAATTTTTTATCAAAGTACTGATGACAACTTATGATAATCCTATTTACTACAACTTAAAAATGATTAAATTTTGAAAATTTGTGTTTCTACGAATACTTCAATCAATACAAGCTATTAAGTACCATACAGAATATTTTTAAAGCCTAAGAAACAAATCACCTGCCAGTATTAACATTTTCATATCTTTACTACCCATATTTCGAAAATATCTTCCTACAAATATTTGACTAGAAAAGTTAACGTACATGTTGCCAACATGCAGAAGTTGCTGAAACTACTTCATCTTCATTAGTAAATGAAGTAGTAAATGCCCACGTGAGCTAGAGAAAACACCTCAAACTCTGTCCTCAGGAAATATGCACCGGGGAGCTTTTAACTCAAGAGACCCTCTTGCAGTATTACAATTAAACTGTATTTAGGGGCAACGTTTTTTTTTAAGTTGATGCAAGATGGAGAAGCCACAGACATGAGAATTAAATTCAACAAGACCAACATTTAGAACAACTTAGGAATGAGTTTAAATTTTGTGAAGCTTTGAGCCACATCAAGAACCCTGTACTTTTGCTAGTATCAAACTAGGTGCCAAGTAGGGTGGATTAAGGATGATCACACATTCTGACACTTGTATTAAGAAGTAGTATGTGCCAGCCAGGTGTGGTGGCTCACACCTGTAATCTTAGCACTTTGGGAGGCCGAGGCAGGTGGATCATGAGGTCAGGAGATTAAGACCAACCTGGCTAACAGTGAAACCCGGTCTCTACTAAAAATACAAAAAAATCAGCTGGGCGTGGTGGCATGTGCCTGCAGGATCTAACTCCACTTACCCAGAATCTACATGGGCTCTGTGATTGCTCTGTCATATAGATTACTGAATGTAATACTGTGCCAATTTCCAGGCCCTTGCCTTAAAACTTCTACATCCTATTTCTTGGAACTCTCTTTGAACCTGATCTTCACATTATAAGAAGCCCAAGGCACATGGAGAAGTCACTTGAGAAAATGCAGATCAACAGCCTCCACCGAGATCCTAGTCAAAAGCCAGCATCAACTGCTAGCCATGTAAAACGGCCACAATGCCACACCATTCTAATCTACCAACCTGCTGGTTCCTCCCCGAATCACAGAAAACTAGCATCTCGTTCACAGTCCTCATCTCAGTACCAAACCCTACTTTCCTCTAACCATTCATTTGGTAAGTCAATAAAGTATCTACTGAATAACTACCTACACAGGTCAAACACAGGCAACACAATAACGTGATGGTGAGTAAAATGGACATGGATCACACTGTCCAGTGGGGAATAACAGAATGTCATCTCGGATATTCCCATGTGGAAGACCTACCTAACACCCAGGTTACACAATTCTTCAGTTCCAGTAACTTTTACCTCCTCTTCCCGTCAATTAAAAATGGCAAATCCTGGCTGGGCACAGCGGCTCACACCTGTAATCCCAGCACTTGAGGAGGCCGAGGTGGGTGGATCGCTTGAGTCCAGGAGTTCAAGACCAACCTGGGAAACATGGCGAAACCCCATTTCTATACAGAATACAAAAAAAATTAGCAAGGCATGGTGGTGTGCACCTGTCGTCCCAGCTACTTGGGAGGCTGAGATGGGAGGAGAGTTTGAGCCCACTAGTTCGAGGCTGCAGTGAACTCCGATCACGCCAATGCACACCAGGTCTGGGCGACAGAGTGAGACCCTGAGAAAAAAAAAAGAGAGACAAGAAAAAGAAAAAAATGGCAAATCCTGGACCTTGTCATCACCTGAAACTGCAATCCTTAATCTCCAATACCTCATCTCAGACTAGTCTCTGATCTAATAATTACGGTTTTCTCCTGAGACAGGGTCTTGCGCTGTCACCCAGGGTGGAGTTCAGTGGCACAAACACAGCTCACTACAACCTCAATCTCCTGGGCTCAGGCCATCCTTCTGCCTCAGTTCCCAAGTATCTAGGACTATAAGCATGTGCCACCATACCTGGCTAATTTTTGAAAATTTGTAGAGACCAAGTGTTGCTTTGTTGCCCAGGCTTATTAATTCTTTATATCCCATTACATGTGTGGAAATCACTCAGACCTTCAGTCACAGGCTTCCTAAG
Source organism: Cacajao melanocephalus (assembly GCA_963573385.1). Classification (NCBI taxonomy): domain Eukaryota; kingdom Metazoa; phylum Chordata; class Mammalia; order Primates; family Pitheciidae; genus Cacajao; species Cacajao melanocephalus. Next base: position 499 of record CAUYLG010012914.1, on the reverse strand, counting down.
CTCCCTCCTCTACTCATTTCCCCCCTATTCAGACTATACCATATGGTTCATCCATTCATGTTCCTATATCTACAATTTCTACCTCCTTCTTTCACTGTACCTTTTCAGTACAATCTTCAGTTGAAACTGAGCTGTTTATTCACATTCTCAGATGAATACTGAAGAACAGTTAATGATATGACTATGCTGATTAGTAGAAATATAAATTAACTGTCTTTCCCTTAGCTAGTCTCATGCCTACTACCAACTCCATATGCATCCCCTTGTCCATCTTTTTATTAGGGGTCCTTAAAGACCTTCTTGCATCAATTAGTCTTTCTTTCTCCTTAACCAGCAATCTCTATTTGTGTAGTAGTGCGCTATAGCTGGCCTAAAATTAGAGCCTGAACAACACTATTTTATAAAAGACAAAGTTGTGTTTCTGCCACATGCCCTTACCGGGAAGAAAGGTATAAAAGATATTGACACCCTCCCTCCGGGGCCACAGGTTGGAGAGACG